>NDXZ01006391.1:0-10279 GCA_003055125.1 Paykullia maculata | reverse complement strand
ACCCTTCACAGATGTGGTAAGGGTATATATAGGTTTGTTATTTCGTTTGTAATTTCTACAATATTCATTTGCGACCCTTCAGAGTATATATATTCTGTATTCTTATAGATAGGGAAGTCGAGTTAGCCATGTCTGTCTGTCTGTCCATGTTGAAATCAAGTTTTTGTAGCTCCCAAAGGTCACCCAGGGTTGCATGTGGTATCAAACTTTTAGAAATACTTTTTATACGGTATTGAAAACTGGCAAGATCCATCATTAACCGGCTGGGATATAAGCAAAAAAAGACGATTGCCTCGTTTGTTTCCCACAAAATAATAATTTTTTTTTTTTATACAAAAAAATTATTGTTTTGCAGCTTTGAAATAAACTGCAAATATATTTGAAAAAAATTATACCATTTGGCCACACATGGTGAAGGGTATATAAATTTGACCCAGGCAAATATAGTGCTCTTACTTGTTTATTAATACGTATGTACATATATTTATTTTAAACTGATAATCTTTTAACAAAGTAATGTTTATAAGTAAAAGTCGTAGAGAGGGATCAAAATTTAAAAAAGTTTTAGTTCCTATAACTTTCCTGGAATACAGAGTGAGTTGTACAGTTTCAAAATGGAATATCTTTGCAATGGTCGTGTAATAAAAACCGCAATAACTTTGTTTTTTTATTTATTTTTATTCGATTTTCATTAATTAATTTTCTTTATAATAAAAGGCAATATTTTCCTTTAGTCCTTCAAGTTAAAAAAGAGTTTCTTGCGCTATAATTTCCTTTAAAAGCCGTTAGCTTTCAAGTTAACGTTTTCAAATTAACTTAATATTCGCTTAAGTCAGCTTCGGACCCCTATATTAATAATATCAAGTTATTGGCAAAACTACTTTACATCCTGTTGTTCCTAAAAACTACTTTGCATCCTGTCGTTTTCGATTTCCTAAAATAAGGAATGTTTCACAAGTTTACAATTCGAACGCGAATGTCTTTTAAGCACTTTTTGGCAATTCAATTAACGGTCTACTTTTCAAAAATTTAGATTTTAGCAAAATAGATGGAAATTTACTAAAATCACAAATTCTCAAAGATTTTTTTCAATTGTCCTGGTCAATTTTAACACCATGTAGCTCACTTTCTATTCAAACAGTATGATTCAGAGTATAATGTTTCAAGAGCTTAAGCCCCCCACTATATACAAAACATATTTCAAGTAGGTTTGGCAGTTAAAAATTTATAATAATATGTATGTATGTATGTTCATATTTATTTTATCCCACTGTGTGACTGCTGTCACTTTTTTCCAACTCCCTCTCGATTAGTTTAACTTTTGTTTAAAAAACTCTATGTTAAACTAAAGTTAAGCTGACTAGAATAATTCCTTTTTACATTCTCTCTCTAAGTCCGCCTTCATTTTGTCCATTAGCCGCCGACATTATTTGCTGTATTATGCCTTGATTTGTTTGTTGTTTCGTTTCGTTTTTTTTTTTGCCTTCAAGTTGACCATTCATTTGTTGTTGTATTTGTATACGCATAATTTTTTTTTATTCAATTTGTTTACATTCACTACCAGAATAGTCAAAGTGAATTTTGTTTAGTTTTTTTTTTCAAATTCTCTTGTTCTTTTAGCCCGGTTTTGTTTTGCACACACATTCACATATTTGCACATTTCTTTTAGCAATTGCCGCCTTTGTCGGCAAAACTGACAACTTCAATCAATTTCAAAGTTTTTTTTTTTGTTTTTGTAGTTGCAACACAAATCCTGGCAAATTGTTCTTGATATTTAGTTACACACATGGCATGTACGAACGAGCGAGGAATAAACGAGTGTGTGAATTTTTTCTTTTCTAATTTCATTAAAAGTGTTAGACTTTATGGGGATTAACTAAATGTAATGGTGGCCAGATTTTTATGAACATTTATTTGCTAAGTGTTTTTTTATCAATTAGTTTTTAAAAAAGGTTTAGTATTTTGTTTGTGTAGATATTTTTTTAAATATCTTTCATTTAAATTTGTTCGTAAAGTAAACCATTATTGTGGCAACACTGTTATTGGTTACCGCATTTGCATAAAACATGCCTCCTCAGCCAAATAAAAATAGAAAATTCCATTAGAACGTATGTACATAACACAGGTACTAACGAAGAAACTATTTACCCAAGAGTTTTGTAGATAAACACATAAATATTTACTGATAAAGTTGGTAGCAAAAACATAAATTTAATTTTTTTTCTATTATTTGCTGACAAAAGAAAAAACCGTTTTCATTGAAAACATTAAGAAGTGGTTTAATAAAGTTAAATAAAAACTTTTGTAGAATCTAAATTTCCTTTAAATTTCACACCAAAAGTCTTTAATGATAAGTTGAGTTTTCAGAGATATTCTTTAAATATGGAATGTTTTGCATAAAGTTTTTCTATCAAATTTTCGAAAAATTTTGCAATTACAGACAATATTCTTAAAACTCTCCTTTCATTGAGTTATCACAATTTATTTTCTATTATTAAACAAGTAAGAGCATTTGATATGCTTGTATGTCCAGCACTAAAATTGAATAAAATAATATTAGAGAATATTATTTAATGAATTTAATTTTGGCTTAAAGTTCCTATGTTTTGAAAATGTTATTATTTATTTAAAAATTCATTTCCCATATGATATTAGCCGAGTGGAATGCATTTTCGAAACCAGCTACGATTTCATCATAATTTTTTCTCACTCTCTTTAGTTTTGCTACATATTGTAGAGTACAAAAGATACACTCTTAGAGAATTGCCTTGAAGCAATTGCATAAGTGTAGTCTAAAAAAAAAATCTAATGCTTGGGGTATTACTTTAATGCATATTTAACTTTATATTAAAAGTTTAAATCACCAAATACCTACATATATAAGTCTTAACCAAATTTCATATATAGATTTGCAACCTTAGATGCGTTTATTTATCATTTAACGCTAATAACTCTTTTGCGATGTGTGTGGTCTTTTCTATGATGCGTTTGTTTTCCGTTGCTGAAACCATATAAAAAGATGGATCATTAATGGTTTTTAAGTTTTTTAAGTTTGTGGAAGTGTCTTCAAACGAGATTGCAAAACAAAAATCACATACAAATGTGTGAATTAAATGAAAAAAAAAAAATTATAAAAATTGAAGGAACAAAACATTTGGCTTAAATGTGGCTATAAACACAAACAATGTGTGATGATGATAACGATGACGACAATGTTAATGTTACAAAAAAGGAACTGATGATGATCAATCTTTAATAAAAAACCGCACAGACTAACAGATACAAAAGTATGTAGTTTTGTACGATTGACAAAGACGACGACAACTTATTTCATAAGACTAGAAAGAGGAGACGACAAGAGCAAGTTTAAAAAAAAACAAGATCACAAAACTTATAAAAATAAAAATAGAAGACCACACATGATGATGCTGATGCTTTTATCTATAGATGATAATAATAATGGTCAGCTTTGGCATCATCACCATAACATCAATGGCTGAATGACTAACTGACAGAATAGCAAAATGAATGAATTGACACAATATGATGGGAAATCACAAGATTTACAACAGACAGTCAGCTGAAGACACAAACAAAATTGTTGTTGCATCCTTCATCATGGTTGTTTTCCTCGCTTGCGCATTTCTTTTTGCTTATTGCTTAAGCTGACAAGTTAAGAAGAAAAGCTTTAATAGATTTTTAATATGACTCAAAAGATCAATTTTCTTTTTCCAGCCGACAATGAAAGTGATCCATATAAAGAGTGTGTGTTGTAATCAATCAATTTGTCGTTAGAAAAATGTAGAAATGACTGAAAGTTATGTCGTTAATCTTTAAATGGCATGTGATCTTCAAAGAAAACAAAAGTGATAAAGTTCGAATTGTATTGTTGGTATTATTTAAAGAATTTTTTAACGTTAAAAACGTTCTAAATGTTAAAATTGTTTTTATTAAAAAAATTAAACAAAAATTTGTTTTTAGATTTTATTTTAAAATTAAAGGATTTTTTTAAATCTGTACAAAAATCAAAAAATTTCCTATCTATTGCTTTAAAAATAATAAAAAATAAACCTTAATCCAAATGTTTATTTAAGAAACAGAGTTTCGTTAAGTTTTTCAATGTTTAAAAAAAATATTCTTTAGAAATAAAAACAATATGACGTAAAATAAAAATGTCTGAGCAAAAAATTGTTTTAATTTCCTTCAGTTTAAAAAGTAAATTTTTGTTAAGTTTTAAAACTCGTCAAAAATAAGAAATAAACCATTTTACTTGTAAATACCTATTGTAAATGTTTTTTTTTTTTATAATTTGACGTCTATTGTTAATGTTTAACCATGCAATGATATGACCGATACAATAAAAACATACTGTTCACATCTTAATGATTCAAAAGTGTAATTCAGTAGTTTTGGCCCTATGCTCCTTATAGGAGTTTAAAGGAACTAATATATATATATATATAATTCAGTACATAAAAGGCAATACAACGGGGAGTTGTAAATAGATCAAACACATACATAAACATACATATACACTTATTTACATCTCTTTAATATTCCCAAAGTATAAGTTACTTTTTAATAAACAAAAAAACAACTAAGAACTTAACACATTCCATCTAAATCAAACACAAACAACTTTAACAATTTTTTTCTGCACGATTAACACGTTTTTGGCATCAATAATAAATTATAATCATAAAAAACAACAAAAACCTACATGTTTGTTGTAAAATTATTATCTCGATGACATTCATTATCATTCGTTTGCTCATTCAAACATGCCTGCCTGCACTACAGACCGGTATTGTTGTCAACATTTTAATAAGATTCAAATAGAAATCATATTAGGTGTACTACTATAAATACAAATATTATATTGTTACCTGAAATCCAAAAGGCCGTAACAACCAAAAAATTCAAAATAGACTTTATAATTTTTTATGATGTAATTAACCAAAATAAATTTTTCCTTAAAACTTTACTCGTATATGTTCAAAAATACCGATTTTATTAATGAAATCCAAAAGCCACCTAACAAGTACATAAATAGTCTTAAGTTTATAAGGTTTTTTGCTTCTCCTGTAAAAAAAGTAAAAAGTGTACTTACGGCCTTTTGGATTTTAGGTGACGATATGTACATATGTGTTTATTACAATACAATGATAATGCTAGCTCGTATCGTTTTGGGTAACAGGGAATTTAAATTCATAATTTCATTCTTTAACACATTTGGTGCAGAGGTGTTTAATTTATCAAATGCATTTTGATACTACAAACTACAATAACAACAACATATTAATTATTTAAACACCGACAACAAATGTCACACACATTCGGATCAAAATAATACAAACATGTACACAGATACCTGCTCTTTTAATATTTACTTGGTGAAGTGCTTTATATTCTCGCCAGAATTGCCAATTTTTGTGGAATTGTTCGAAAATTAAATAAAATAAAATAAAATTGTGGGATAATTTTTTGTTACTAATATTATTATTATTTTTTTTTTTTAAATAGGGCTTAATAGTTGAAACAAAATATCAACTATTTTAATATCAAAACAAATGAAGTTTCTCTTCTTACCCTATGTACTATCATTCATTTTGATTTGGTTAGTAAAAAACTTGGCATTTACTATTTTTTAATTTTGGAAAAATTGTTAGCTTTTTTTTTGTATAAAATCTGGTCGTGATTACGGCAACTCTTTATATTATTTTTATAGTGATCATAAGTTGTTCACTTCATTTTATATTTTGTAGATTTTTTTGACTTCAATCTTCAATAGCCAGTTGAAGATTCAGTTTTAAATAGTTGCTATTGTGGAATCCATTTACCAAAGGTTTAAAACTTGGGGTTAATGTTGGTGTATGCCTAATGAAGAGAGATAATAACATAATGTATAATGTGAGATTTTCCCCCCTTTATTTATTCCTCGAGGAAACTTAAGGCGTCAACAAGATGTTTCCAACTTAATCTATTGTTCGCAATAATTTTTCCTCGTCCCATGATTTGTTGATGTCAGCTAGTTTTTTTCTTACAGACCTACACCAGGTATTTGTGGGTCTTCCTCTTTGTCTACTTCCATGTGAGTTCCATTCCAGCGCCATTCTGGCTACATTATTTACTGGCTTTCTTAAGGTGTGCCCTAATCATTTCCACTTTCTGTGTTTTATCTGTATGTGTATGGGCTCTCCTTTGGCCAAGCTCCAGAGGTTTTCGTTTGTTATTATGTTGGGCCAGTATAAGCCACATATGATGCGAAGGCTTTTAATTTATAAAGACTTGTAGCCGCTGCCTGGCCAATTCACTGGCCAGCCATGTTTCATTTCCGTATAAACGGGTCGACTTGATACGTTGAAAATACGGATCTTTGTTGCTCTCGTAATTTGTGGTGTAATGTGAGATTAAATCATTGAAGTTTTTATTTCAAAAATATTAACAGCTGTGATTGATTTCCGGGCTTAAGGTGATTTTTGGGGTTAAGAAAGTTCTTTGTACTAAATATATACTTAATGAAATTGCGAATTGTACTTTAATTAATTGAAAATTAAATGGACGGAAAGATGAACGGACAACATTTATTTGACTTAGAAAATGGTTTTGAGTAATAAATTTTATGAAAAGTGCTGTGAGTGGAGATTAAATAAGAACTTTGTCATAAGTTTAAAAATTTGCATTAAACATTCAATTACATATTATTAATAATATTGGATAATTTTATTTTTCTTTAATATATGTATTGTTTTTTATTTAAGTTAATTTTGTCACATTAATTGTGAAAAATTATCCCTTAACTCTGGCAACTTTAGCTTTCTTATTCTTATATTTAACTTTAAAAAGTTATTACATTTGAATTCATAAAGTCTGAAAAAAACTAAACATGTTTGTATGTGCTAAATTAGAAAAAGAGTGAAAAGTCGAAAAAAGTGTAAACTATTGCTAAATCTACTATATGCAATAAATTAATTTACATTTTTAATTGTAAAAACCTGTTCATCGTTTTATGACATTTAATTTTTTCATAAAAAAGATTAATAAATTGGTTAATAATATTATCAATTTATTATTTAAAAAATTACAACAAGCATAGCTTCTCGGTTTTATTTTAAAGTGTTTTTTTTTTGTAAATAGTTCGTATGGCAACACCCTCTTTATATCACTATAGGAAAAGTTAAAAGAAATAGTCTTGCAACAACTTAAACTATGGGGCAAAAAATACTTTTTAACAAAAAATTTTTTAAAATTTTGTTCGAATTTTTGTAATATAATTTTTAATTAAAAAAATATATCTTAAATTAATAAAAATATATTATAATTTATGACTCTACTATTTACCTATATGACGTAACTAATTTAAAACAAATATATACCATAATAGGGCTACATACATTTTGACTGAACTTCGGCTATGGCTTTTGCCTAAAAGAAGTGACTTTCAGCGAGGCCTTCACAGAGTTGATGTAGGTCATGGTTAACAGCTCGCAAACAAATTGACTACTATTCAAGCCAAGATCCTGTTATAGAATTATATTGAGATATTTGGGAGTCGGATATTTTGAAATTTATGAATGAATTCGCTTAAAACACAAACCAATTTAAAAATTGCCTTCTATAACTTTTAACAAATTGACTTTTATTCAAGCCAAATCCTGTTTTAGAAATAGATTAAGATATTTGGAAGTCGCTAAAAAGATTACTCTATTTAAAAATTGCCTCCTATTCACTTCTCATCTTTTCTATATTAGCTTCAGGTCAGTGGTATAGAGTTTCGCTTTGCATGTGTCAGGCACCGAGTTCAAACCCCGCCACGGAAGAAAAAAGTTTCTGCTGGCGGCTTTAAGTGTCTTGAATGTGATCAAAACAACTATTTGTAATGATAATTGGTGACAAATTGACTACTATTCAAGCCAAGATCCTGTTATAGAATTATATTGAGATATTCGGGAGTCGGATATCTTGAAGTTTATGAAGTAATTCGCTTAAAAGATTACTTTATTTCAAAATAAAATAAAAGATAGACAGACGGTGACGCCAAAAAGATTTTTTAACTAGAACTTTTGAATGGATAGGTTTGTTAAATTTGTTCAAAAAACATACATAAACATATTTTTCTTCTTTATATATATAGATTAAATTGTCAATTTAAATAAACTACAGTGCGTTAAGTTGTAAAATTTTTTGTTTAGTAATTTTTAAAAGTTTTGACTGAACTTCGGTTCCGGCTTTTGCCTAAAAGAAGTGTCTTTGGTCGGGCACTTAAATTTATTGTGTATAATAAGGTCTAAAAAAATATTTGCGAAACCTGCACAGAGTGGATGTAGGTCATGGGTAAACGGCTTGATAAGCTCGCATCTCCAACATTTTGTTTTTTTAACCTCTCTTAATCACAAAACTGTAGTATTTTTTATTTTTTTATTAAACTGTTTCATTATTTGTTAGACTTATAAGCTCCTAGTAGATTAATTCTTGCCACAGTCTGTCAAATCGACAGACTGTTTCGATCACAGTCAAGGTATCTCCAAGTCTATACAGGCAGAAACATTTTTTTCGCCTGAGCAGGGGATTGAAATCGGTGCCTCACTAACATGTTTGTATGTTTCTTACTATAAAAAAAAAAAAATTGGTCGCTTTTCAAATATAAAAAAAGTGATTTATGTACATAAGTACATACATATGTGTTAAAATTCTAGTAAGTGATAAAAAAGTAATTGAAAAAATCTCTAAAAGTAGGTAGTTTGAAAAGACAACATTTACATACATATGTACGTTGTCTGTCCGGCGTTGGGCTTGACTGTAAAAAACATTCTCGTTTGTTAAAACTTTTTTTTTTAAGTTAAATATGATACTATATTTTCTTTTCCATCTTAAATGGTTCCCTTAAGTTTATGAGTTCCTAGAATTTATTACCAAACTATTTGTTTCAGCTGAAAGCAAAAACAAAAGCAGAATCAAAATTAAAATCATAATAGGCCTCTTAATTCGTATGTTGTTTATAAAAAATGAAACCTTCCTAGAACTTTTTGAAATACAATGTTAAACGTAACGATACAAATTTAATTAAAAAGCCGCCTGCAAAACTTATAATCCATAGAAAAAAGATTCGCAGACAAATGTTAACAACAAATGGCATCATTCTTATCACAATGGCAATGTTGTTCGTCAAAACAAAACAAAAAAAAACAAAGTTCCGCTATTAAATATACAATTCTAGGAATCCTATTGCCAGATCATAATAAAAAACTAAGAGAAGGCCACATGATAGGAGCTGTTATAAATGAGTAGAGAAGATATGTTGTGCTGTGTATACGAAAACCAACTGTTGTTGTTTTGACTGATTAACAGATCAACAACAGCAACACATTATTACAAACTCTTTAAAAGTTTTTAAATATGTATAATGAAAACAAAGACAATAATCAAAAGCAAAACTTTGAAAGACAACAATAACAAAGGAGACGATATAAAAACAACCAAAAAAAAACTAGACAAAAACTGAGCCATCAATTTCTAGCAGAAGCGACATTTAAAACCTTTGAATTCAATAAGGAAAAAAACTCTTCATGTTTTGAGACAAAATACCAAAAATATAAAAAATAGTAACGTAAATAATAAACAAGTTCTTCCTAGAAATAAATGGGATTCTTTAGCATATAAACAAAAACAAACTATGTTTTGATGTCTGTGAATGGCAAAAGGGGGAAAAGTTGTTTATTTTAGTTATTAAAAGTAATACACTTTGAGAAATTGGAAGAAATAATTGAAAATTTTTTTTAAAACAGTTAATTTTTTAGCGAAAAAAATTCTATGTAAAATTGTTTATTAAAAATTTTGGTTTATATCTTTGAAACTAAGAAACATTTTTTATAAAAAAAAAGGATTAATAAAAAATCTTGTATTGTATTTTACTAAAAAAAAATTAACGAAGAGATGTTTTGTACTTTTTTTCAAATTCGTAGGCCTAGGGGGTGAAAAGGGTTTCAGTACATTTTTGGTAGACTGTGTAACTTCTAAACCAATAAACATACGAATATCATTCGAATAGCGTTGCTACTCCTCGACAAAATATAAATGTTTTTTCGGTCCTTTTTTAAAAATTCATATGAATAAGAGATAAAATTGGGATAAAATTTAAAACATGGGTTTCTTTAGATATAAAAAATTGTACGGCATGGATCAACGTAGAAGGCATAATGGGAAAATTTAAGTAACTAGTTTGGTACTTTTTACAATATATTGAGTCTGCTTCGAATAAAAGAAGATTTTTTTAAATTAA
>NDXZ01006389.1:3986-15983 GCA_003055125.1 Paykullia maculata | reverse complement strand
TCGGTATAGCCGAATATAACGCTCTTACTAGTTTATGTTTAGTTTGGTTTTGTATTTCAACATGAATAGACTGACGCCTGAACAACGCTTCTAAATTGTGCAAACTTTTTTGAAAACAAGTAAGAGCGCTATATTTGGTTGTGCCTAATCTTTTATACCCTTCACTACGTGTATTTATGTTTGTGTGTATATGTATACTTATATGTACGTATGTATTTACATGTCCGAAAGGTATATAAAGTCTTAGAAAACTTGATTTTTTTATGATATTAATTTTAGTCCATATAGGGTTTTCGTCCATATCTTTGCTGATTCTGGGCTAATTAGTAATTTTTTTTGAAATTTCCTAAAACAGCATGACTTAAGGTTGATTCACTCATTGTGTCAAACCAAAATTTTTCCGGACAATTTTTTTTATATTGAGTTTGACGTCTTTTTGAGAGAAACAAATAGTTTTTTCCGAACAACTCTTAGTTTGAATTGGTTTAATTTTAGTTTTTGTCCAGACAAAATTGAACTGAGTTGCCCGCCACTAGTTTAAATCTTATCATACGAAATTGAATTTAGTTGCCGAATCGGGTCGCAAAATATTAAATAAATTCAAATGTAATATGCCGTGTTTACGTATGTATGTCTGAATTTCATGTGGTAGCTTTGATTTGCCGGACAAATTTTTCAAAATGAGTGAATTGTGCTGCAGAAAACTCTCAGTAAAAAAAATGTTGCCCAGACGAAAATTTTGTTCACATTTTACACATAAATATAGTAATTTTTATGTAAAAAAAAAAAAAAGAATTTGCTTATATGTATGTATGTATGTACATATTTCGAAAATTTATTTTGCTTAATGTATCTCGAAAATTTTTTTTTATAAAAAAATTTTTCAAAAGACACACAAATATAATTATTTTGGTGTAAAAATATATCTCGTTAATTGTCGGATTTTGGTGATTTTCAATAGCAAGAATATCGGGAAAATTTCTGATTTTTTGATACCAATAACGGGTCTGTACGACATCGGGGGCCGAGAAAAGTTGATTTCAACAGACGGACAGATACATAGACTGACAGGCAGACATGGTTAAATCGGATTCAGAATATATATACTTTATGGCGTCGCAAATTAATATAGTAGAAATTACAAACGGAATGACAAACTTATAAATGTTTCACCCACATCACGGCTAAAGTGCCGTGACATAAAGCAACAGTGTTGCAATAGCATCAACAACAATAACATAAATAATGCTGTATAATAAAATTAAACACTTTAAATCAAAGCCAGCATGTGACCGTCTATTTGTATAATTTAGATTGACAGGAAAACATACAGACGAAGAATAGGAGGAACTTAAGAAATTACAGAGACGACTAATGAGAAACCCATGCCACAATCCAGGAACAAAGTGTGACTGTTAAAAGTACTCCTCCCAACTCTCATCACACTACAATACAAGAACAAAGTAATGAATTTAAAGTGTTTTTGTTGTTTCCATAACAACAAGAACAATAAAAGTAAAAAAGTTACAAAGAAATAAAACCAAAAGAAAGAAACTCCATTAATTCCCAGCATCATGTCACAATAAACAGTATTGTCGAAGAAAAAAGAAAAGAAAACATATAAAAATGAAATATAAATTGTGCTTTTTGTTGAAATCATACGCCGACGAAGCTAAATAGAAACGTATCCTTTTTGTAAAGTTTCATTGTGTTTCTTTGTAGTTGAACACACACACACACACACATACATACATGTTTATGCATATAAAATATTATTGTATTTCTAAAGATCTTATTTCCGTTAGACGTGCATTAACTTGATTCCGGTCACGTGTTTAAATGTTTAAACATTTTATCCTTTTTTTCTGTGTGTTTTATTTTTTAGTAAAAAAAAAAACACAACTGTTTAGTAATAAGCAACCACCGCCGTTACAAACCGTAGTTGACGTTTTAGAAATTGCACGTGCATGAATTTGTTTATGAACAAAAAATTTTCCAACATCAACCGGAAAGAAACACATATAACGGAAGCCATTCAAAATAAGTCCTTGCTACGTATACGAGTACATACACACATACATGTATGCAGTGCAAAAGTGTATGTTGGGAACAAGGTTTTGGTCGGAAAAGAGGGGCATTTTTGTATTTTATTTTTTTTGGGATATGAAACTTTATACTTTTGGGAAAATCGATTTTTCTAGCAGTCAGACGAGACAGTGAGTTGCAGTTGGAAAACAGGGAGGTGCCTGTTGCGGATATCATTTTGTGGCAGCCATTGCTGCGCAGTAAAGTGTTAATGAAAATGTTTTCTCTCATTGTAAGAGTATTTATCATTATAATTGTTTTAAATTTGATGTGAGAAATTTTATTGAGATATAAATACACATAAATAAATAGTAGATAAAGGCCCGGTAGCTTCGCTACTTTTGAAATTAAACAGAAAAGTTGTCATCGGTCATGAAATCAGCTTACTTGTATAGAAGGGCTATCTTTTTTAGACCTCTTAGAATAGGTTAGGTGACCAGGAAGCTGCAAAAGAAGGATAGAAAGTCAGCTCACTTGAGTCCGATGCATACGGTCCCTTTGTGATACCTGTGAAGAGAGAGATGGAGAGAAAGGAGTTAGATCGAAGAAATAATAAGGAAAATAATATGAAAGAAAGTAATCTGAAATTGAAGATAGCGTCATTGTCCATGTCTTCTGGCTTCTGTGGCAGCAGTCATTTCGTCCAGAACTCGGTCACTGAACCAGCCGCAATTTCTTACAAAAGATGCCAATTTAGCGAGATCCATCCCAGCCAAATCCGATAGACCATGTAATCTACGCGCTCCAAAGTAAGTCTCCCGAACGTCGTCCAGTGTAGGTCAGAGGCATAGGAGGTGATGTACGGTCTGCTCCTCCTCCACATTATGACAACTTCTGCAGAAGTCATTAAAGGGAAGTCTCATTCTCTAGACCTCTTGCCCGCAAATAAAAGTTCGATGCAACTATTTTAAAATATTTAATTGTTTGCAAACCTGTATCTATAATGGCTGCCCGAAAACAAAATGTTCAAATGTTTTTTTTAAGAGTTTAGATAAGCATCAGGTCACTTATATAAATTTAAAAGATAACGTCACGGAAGAAAAACTTTTTCATTATTTTTAACTCAGAAGCGATCTAGGAGTAGCTGTTTTTTCAAATGTGATTAATTAGTTAATCAGGAATTCTAAATGTATTCTGTAAAGGCTATATGACCTGCGATAATCACTATATGCCCAACACATGATGACTGTTGCATTAATAAAATTCATTTGTTTTATCTTAGTGTTTCCCTGCATAATGGAAATGCAAAAAAAAGAGATGGTACAACATTTTCTTTTGTCATTGGTTAGTCCTAGCCGTGATAAGATTTTCTTTTCTGCAGGTCCTTTCTACTTGATTTCACGAATAACGGGGATAAACTAATTTTGTTAGCTAACTGAGTGGAAGTTAATTTGTTTTCTCTTTGTTAAAGGGAAGGGCTTACTAGGGATAAATTACGGCATTGGATATTGATTGAAAAAAAAATATTCTAATTGGAATTCCCATACCAAATGCAAAAAAATTCTTACAATTGAATAAAATTTCGATCGATATTGAATGCCGTAATTTGCCCCCCTGGTTTAATTCCAAAGCTACCTACTTTTTGTTACGCATAAAGAATAAATTAATTATTTATATATTATATTATATTATATATTATGCGTCCCGTTAAGAGCTGAACTTAACCAAGATGCAAAACAGAAAAAATTTTAAACTTAAAGTTAAGCTTAGATCTGACCATCAGTTTATCTTTTTTCGTATATTTTTTTTCAACGCATTCTTTATTAATTATATTTGTAAGTTTTTATTGCATTTATTATTTAACTGCATCTCGTTTAACGTCTGCCTGCCAGCAACTACATCAACAACAACAAAATCAATGCATATACAACATGCATTAGCATATATTTATTTATCTTTTTTTACAACTTACTGACTGACGACTTTAACGAAATAGAGAAAAAAACGAAATCCAAATACAAACTTAAATTATGATGATAATAAATGTTAACATTTATATGGTCAAACATTTACAGGCTACTAAAAGTCCACAAAATACAAATAGAGAATGAAAAACCGTATTGAAATGTAATCAACATAAATTTTTTAGCAACAGAAATCCATCTGGTCATAAATTTTATCTATCACAAATCACAAACTACAAATAAAAGCGCTAAATGGTGGCATTTTAGGCTGCTGCTTACGGTGGTGGCCACATGAAAATTGCAAAAATAAAACGTAAATTTATGCAAATTTTTGGGAGGAGATGCAAATGCAAGAAACAACTACATAATGGTTTTAACAAAATACCGTTAGGATTTGGATGTTTTCATAAATGTGAAGAAAATAAGCTCTAAAGTTATAAAATGAGTAATAAAAATATAAAATTTTTACAACGAAAAAAAATTTAAACTTCGTTAGATGTAATTTGGTTTAAAATGTGTTAAACGTAAAAAAACGTTTAATTAATTTTATAACTTATAGAAAATTAAAAAAAATATATATGAACCCTTTTTTATGTTTTTATCATTTATTTAAAAAAATCGTATTAAATTTAAAACAAAATAAATATTTTTTTTTCAGAAAAAATTTTGACACCTTCCACCATTAACAGTTGTATATATGCACAAAGAAATCTACCGTTCCGTTTGTAACACCTATATTTTTTCATCTAAGATCCATCAAGGTATGTATATTTTTAATGCTTCAAACTTCCTAACTTAACCTAAATCTTTATGTTTCTTTGTCTGTGGGAAACACGCCTTAGCTGTTGAGCCAAAGCTAATGAAAATCACCCAAATTATTTACTTTTTGGCTTAAAAAAAATGTTCTAAAACAATATGTAAAAATTAGCGTCTTTTGAACGTTTTATTTAAAAACATTTTAAAATTTACTGTAAGAAATTATTTCAAATTTAGCAAAAAAAAAAAACCAATTAATTTTAAATTTAGAGAAGAAAAAGTAAATTAAAATCTAAATTTTCTTAATTTTCCAAAATTAGTAAAACTTAATGAACGTATGTAATTAAATAAAAATTTAGCACTGATCGATGCAACTTGGTCCCAAAAATACCTAAATGGGCTTAGTAAAACAATTACATATATCTGAGCCAGCCAGTTTAAAGTTTTACAACAAACCACAAATTTATGCATTAAAACAACAAGCTGTTGCTCTAACTAAGGCCGAAATTCACAGTCATTAGTCAACAACTTGTAAACTAAAATGATAACTATTGTTTAACTAATACGGAAATTTGGTTCCTTAACTAATAGTAAACTAAGAGCTGTAAATAAAATATAATTTGCTAAACCATTGTCATTAGTTAACTAATGACAATTAATTTGGGAATAAGTTGTATATCCCTAACCGTACTGACAACATTTTTGTACATAGACTCCTGATAAGGGTACCCGTGTACGGTAATGTTTATGTTACGGTTTGAATATCAATACAGTGGTTTGCATTGTAGTTCGGGGATTGTTATTATAATGTAAAATACAAAATCCTAATCTTACCTTTAATATTTCTATACAAAATGCTTTAACTTATATACATGTACCCAGGTACCCTTATCAGGAGGATAAGGACTATTTGACTTTCGGTTGCTCCACAGCCAACCCAAACAAACAGGGAACATTTAAAATGATAAAAATCATTAGAAAATGATTACCTGAAGGAATTTGCAGAACCTCAATTTTTTATCTTTTGTTGTTTAAGAGATATTTGATTTTAAAGTTCGCTGGGGTACCCGTGTCAGGAGGGGTAGGAATACATAACACATGTACAACTATTATTTAGTTTATTAATTAATAATTTAAATATGTTTATTTTTTATTTGAGGGCATTTGGTTGCAACAAAGCGAATTTGCTTGTTTTTCGCAAATTTTAATAAAACTTTGTTTCAAAGCTTTGATGTATTTTAGCGCTATACGAAGTACTAGTGAAAAGCTATTATTATATCTATCGATTTTTATGATCGATATCTCATTTTATTGCTATTACAAGTGGCTTTGCGATAAAGAAAAAAATCTGAACAATTTTTGCCGTTTTCGATTTTTTATGGATTTTTCAAAACAAAAAAAGTTGCTATTTTCACCTAAAAAATATATTTTTTTCTTTAATTTTTTATTATAACTCCGAAACTACGGAGCCGATTAAAACGCAATATATAAACGGATTAAAGGCTATATAAATCTTAATTTTTCTAAGTTTATTTTAATAATATCGGACTAAACTTTTTTGAGTTATCATTAATTATGTGGAGAAACATCTAAAAAAATCTTGAAGTTTACTTAAAAATTAAAAAAAAAACTTCTTCATAGAATTTAAAATTTGGACCATTTTTGTACTTAGCTATGATGCATCAAATCTATATAGTGGTTATTGAAGCCTTTTTTTGTTGTTTACCTGGGAAATGTAACATTGAAGTGGTTCTTATGTAAGAGCCAGTGCCCGAAATAAAATTTGTGGCCCTAAAGAAAACATATTAATTAAGGAATACGATCTTTATGGGAGGGAAATGGGCGTGAAAATAAGCATGTCAAAATTTTTTTTATAGTTTTCAATTCTACCACTTTTTTTATTTATAGTGATCAATAAAATTCTTAACTTATCTACAAATAATTTAAAAAAATTCATTTTTTTTCAAAAATAATTTTTTATTTCTTTTCGAGAAAATTTTGCAAATTTCTCCAGCACAATTGTAACACGTTTTGCTCAGCTTTCTTTTCCATTTGTGCTTCTTTTTTCTTGGTGCTGCCATCCAATATATGCAATTTATACTGATACCGTTTGGAATGATGATCTGCCCCTTAGGGATCATGCAAAGCAAAAAAGAGAGAAAAGAAAAAGAAAAAAACGTTAAAGAAACTAAAATATGCTAAAACGAATGTTATTAAATGAACGTTGCGCATAATAATTGTTAACGGAGTGGGAGGGGAAAATAAAATGAAAACACTTGCAAGTGTTGGACTCGCTTAATATGGGCGTTTGTTTTGGTCTCTCTAGGCCTCACATTATACAAAAAACTCAGCTAAATCAGTCGACTGCATATAGTGGGGGAATGAGTGCTTTTACATACATACTTAGTTAAGTTGCGTCGTTAAGGAATTTTATAATATGGCCAGCCGTCATTATTGACATACAACACCGTCACTTTGCCGTTTAATATGTTTGTAAGTATGTATGTATGTATGTAGTCTCTGGACTATATAGTTACAAACACACGCGAATTGAATGTGCCCTGTAGGCTTGCACGTGTTCAATGTTAGGTTGGTTGGTTGGTTTGCTGCTGTTATTTTTATCCAACTTTAAATTATTAAATGCGTTTCTTTCATTTTTGCTGTTTCTTCAGTCGTCATCCCATTTTAATGCCCAAACATCTAGGCAACGTTCTTTGTATGTATATGTGTGTGTGTGTTTGCATATTTGTGTAAATAAGGACACAAGTCCAGGCGTACGTTGTTTGTCCGTGTGTCATGCAATTAAATGTTTCATATGAGACAAAATGAAATCGTTAAAAGTTTCTTGTTTTGTTTATCATTAATTTTTGTTTTGTTGTCTTTTGAGCAAAATATACATTTATTTTTTTTAATTTATAGTAGAAACATCATCAGCGTCACAATGTCTCCTGGGGATAAGGAACATAATACTTGAGTAAATTAAAAATATTCCGAAAAAGCTTTCGGCAGAAAATAACAGTTTCACTTACAAGTTTCGTATAATATTTATAAAGAAATTTTTAATAATAAAAGATTTCTCTTTAAGTTTTGTTTTTTATTTAAAATGGTTTGTAATTTGTTGTCTTTTGGTTTTTTTTAAGATTTATCAAAAATATGTTAAAAAAGAAAAAAAAAATTATCAAAAATTGTTCAAGGAAGTTACAAATGTTTTTTACAAAAGAAAATTTTTTAATTATTTTCTTTAAAAAAGTTTATTAAAAGTTGTCCTAAATAAGAAAAATTCATTAAAAATATTCTTGGAAAAAAAATTTTATAAAAGACATCCAAAAAGTAAATTAAAAAAAAAGAGTGAATTTATCAACAGAGAAAACTTGTTTAATATTCTGAATAAAAAAAAATTATGGAAACTTTTAATTAAAAGAATTTAAATAAATATAAAAATAAAAAGAAGACTAAATGACAATATTTTTTAATTAATAGAAACTTCCTTTCAACAAGGAAATTCATAGAAAATAATATTTTTGAAATATTTTCTGAGTAAGAATTGGTTGAAGCGTTTTTCTTAATTTGAAAGTTTATTAAAATATTAATATTTAATATTTTCAGTAAATATTAAATTTTTATACAAATTTTAAATTATTTTTTTTATAACAATTTACTTTTAAAAACTTGATAAACTTTCTTTTTAAGAGAAAAATTTTAATAAAAAAAATTTAGTACATTTTTAATAAATTCTCTATTTTACAAAATTTTTAAAACAAATACTTTTTTAAACTTCCCCAGATTATCCCGAATATCGCTCCCAAATATCTTCCTTTCAATTTTTTCCATGTTCTTTTTTACTTAAAACTAAATAAATCCGTACATACTTACACATATTATATATGTTCATACATATGTATTTCTGTATCTTAATGCCAAATAAGCCTCCAATAATTCAAAAATAATTGCCACATAAACTAAATGCGAAAAAATGCTCAAGATAAAAACACAAATATTTTATGTCACCTTTTTAGATGTCAACAGAAATGACACATTAAACACATGTTGCATGTTTGTTCTTATTACGATGTGACGATTTTGATGCAGAAAATGCAGAAAACAAGAGCAACAATGATGCCGAAACAAGATGTTGCCACAAAAGTATTTAAAACTTTTAGAAAATTTCAATAAAAATTATTGAAATTTTTGGTTCTTTTTTAACAAAATTATTTATTGCCAAAAATACAAAAAAAAAAGAATTAAACAGCAGACTTATAAAATTTAAAATTAAAACAGACACAAGTTGCATAAAAATAAAAATAATTCTTTAAATGCAAATTCATCGCTTACAAATCAATGCATGAACACATATATATATATATATATGTAGTATAGATATATACAGATATAAATGAAGGCAATGCACAAGCAAATTTATTGAGCTGCATTAAAAAAATTAATAAAAAGGGTGTAAATATGTAGGTAGGTAGGTCGACAGAAGGAGCCTCGAGGAGTCCCATGACCCACAGGACATGTGGACAGGACTTAAGCCTGCAAGTCATCTTGTTGTGCGCTTTTTACGGTGTGAAAAAAAGGAAAAAAGAAGAAAAAGAAAAAAGGGGAGCAAATCAGGAAAAAAAGATCCAGAAATCCGCGCTGCCTACAGGAATTCGGTCATTCGAACGATTTTCCACAGCGCTTCCCATCCTACACCTCTTAGGTGATCCACGTCCAGTATCGTGTCCGACATAAAGCACTAGGCCCTGTCATGTGCAAAAGCAGGGCAGTGGCATAGGAAGTGTTCCATCGTTTTCATGTCTTCCCAGCAAGCCCTGCAGTCGCTGTTCTCCACCACTCCACTTCTTCGGTGAAGGTGTTCTCGAAAGTTCAAGCGTACCGTCAGTACACTCGAACTTAATTCCGGTTTCCTTAAATTCAGGATTCTCTTTGTTCTATCAACCCATAGGACTTTAGTTTTCTTCCAACTGTCTCGTTGCTCCACAGTGCCTTGTGGGTTATTTCTGCCCAGCTTTCCAACTCAGTTTTTGTTACAACGAAGGGTTTCGAGTTCTCAGATCCTCTGGCATATCCCTGCAGGCATTTGCCCTAGGGTCTAGTTTGACCAGGATTGTCGATCCGGTATCAGTGTTATACAGTTAGCCTTTACTCTCACTTCGGGTATACTGTCGGATAGTTCGGTTCCCTCCATTGATGCATTGATGTGGGAATTTGTGCCACCTGTCAATCCTTTCCCATGTTGCCTGAAGGTGTCTAGCAGTAAGTGCCACCTCATAACGTACACGAGTCTCAATTGATTGGACATTGAAAGTGGTAGGGACAACAAAAAGAGATGAATTTGTGTAGGTTTTAATTCTGACTGTATTCCAGAAAAGTTTTTGTAAGAAATACGTCACAACTGATTATGTTTTTAATTTTTTTTCTTTGTTTAACGATTTTTCAACACTTATGTAAAATTTTTACAAACTATTTCTGAAGATTTTGCCTTTTTATAAACAAATTACCAAAGTCACTACAGTAAAAGATTTATTTTACGAGCCCGTACTTTTAATTATCAATCTTTACTTTGTAGAGAAGAACACTTATGTTAAGAAATAAGTAAAAATAAAAAAATTAAGAATAAATTACAGTTTTGATTAATAAATATTAACTGAATACACAGATTTCATTCAGATGTCAATTAAGTCCTATTTATCATTTGCGTTTTTCAAATATTGTTGTACATTAACTCCTATTCGATATTACTCGGTATTGTTTTTTTTTTGTATTGTGTTGTATTATATATTTTGTTGCTTTGCAAAGTTAATAGCCACCGATCTGTATGACCTGTTTTGTTGCTAAATATTTTGAGAGTATTTTTTTGGAGTTTTTTGCAACCCTTAAATGCTTTACGCTTATTATGCTGTGCATCAGCACTTGAACATGAGCGACAAGTTATCATCATCAAAATCATCACAGTTGTTTGTTCGTTTCTCTTTTTTTGAATTTATTTTTTAGTTGATCACGTTTTTTGTGGTTTGTTTCCCAAGAAAATATTTGCATACGCATATTTTCATGTCTATTTTATTTTTTTAATTTGGTATTTTATGTTGTGTTTCGTTTTTTTTTTTAAATTTTATTTTGTTATTTTTAGTAGACAGTTTTTGCAATATTAAATTCAATTTAAAAAGACATAAAAGACACTCACGCATGCCACAACATTTATCAAATTGCCGACAAGGTTTGCAATAGACGTGATAAAGGGGAGAAAGATCAAGACAAAGAAAAGGAGAAAAACAAATATTTTTAGTAGACTTTTAGCCACAATCAGTGTCATATTTGTATGTATGTATGCACGCACATATGTTTATGTAAGCTTAAAACAAATTAGGGGCATATTTAATAAATTTGACAAATTTCAATATATAAAATTTTTTCAAATCTCTTATACAAATTAAGCTTCATTGGAAGCAAAAAAAGGTTGCCTTTGAAAATTGTATGAAAATTAAAATGTTTTCAAAAAATTCTCATTTAAAGGCAAATTATAGCAGGGTTTTCGTAATAGAGGATTGTTGGTTGTTTTTCTTAATAAAAAATTTCTAAATTTTTTTGAAAGCTACAGGTTTTAAAAAAACATATTTTCATACCAATATACTTAATTAAGAGGTGACCTTGACTTGGCTGATTGAGAACTTTGCTTACATTTTTGTTTACCAAAAGAAAAAAATATCTGTATTTTTTTAATTCTACTGCTGCTTCTCTTATGCAGGATTTTAATTTTTTTAACTGCCTCTAATAAAAATTTGTATTTTAACAGTTTTTTCTTGAAATCACAATATACTTTACTTTTTAAATGATATAAAATTTTAAAAACAATACTCGGAAAAGATTAATATGTTTAACAATAGAGGTATTCGTTTAATCGCTTAAATGCCTCCTGTACCTCTTAAAGTCTTTAAATTTCATATAATATTTAAAGTTTAAGCGATTAAACGAATATCCCTGATATTTTTATATTAAGAATTATTTATATTTTAAAATTTCCTCAGATTTTCATAAATACAAGCTTATTTTTATTTGTTTCCATTTTTTCCACGGCGAATTCAAACTTTTAACAAAAACGCTCTAATGAAAAAGTCGCTTTGTTGTACCTTCCTTATGAATTTGCCGTAATTAGGCTTTAATTATTTTTATCGAGAATGTTTCAAAGAAACAATTTTAAATGAATAAAAGTTAGAGACAAATTTTCATTATCAATGAATTTATGTTTTTT
>NDXZ01006380.1:0-11855 GCA_003055125.1 Paykullia maculata | reverse complement strand
TTTTTTTTTTTTTTTTTTTATATATTAAAAAAATTAAAATGACGTACACAGCTGTTTTCGTCGTTCCAAATGTGTTTCAGTTGACGACTTTACGCAACGAATGTCAACATACGAATTCGTCGTTCGTCCCAGTTGTGTTTACACCATTACACGGCAGTTTGCCTACAGAAAGTGGTGCCGGATGAGAAAAATACGATTAAAAAAAATTAAAACTTAAGACAACCTACTGTTTCAATTTTTATTTTTTGGTTATTTTTAATTTTTCCAATATCCATGAAACAATTGTATTTATTAATTTTATTTAGGAATTGATTTTGTGAGTTTGCCTTTTGTGACTTTTAAATTAACTCAGCATTTATACTGCAAAGTTTTTAATTCACAATATTTTTTACTTCAATAAAGGCGTATGTACTGATGAACGTAAGTACACAGGTTGTAAATTGGCCAATAGATGTTAGAGTCAATGTAAAACGACCCCAAAAAACTTTAATTACCAAATAATGAGTTAGCTTGCCATTTAATCATTTTTATTGCTGGGATCGGGTACGTTTTTCTAAGTTCGCACAAAAGATTTACAAAAAAAAATGCACTTTTATTTATCGTTTGACACAAATGAAAAATTAGTGATATTCTAGAGAAATGAATTTTAGTCCGAATAAAACGAAAAATATCAAAACCATGGGGGTAAACAGCTCTGGGATGTCAAATTGAATACAACTTTAAAAATTAAATTTACGATAATTCTTTTAAGGAATTGTCTTTTTAAATGTCAATACATATACCATAATATTTATTAGAAACAAACAATTTAAACTCCATAATTAAACAAATTGCATATATATCGATGGCTTAATACAGAAATCTCTTATTTCAACTTTTAGTTATTTTACAAGAGAAGGGAAAAACTCAATAAAATCTGGGGACAAATTACGGCATTTGATGTCGAATGAAATTTTGTTCGATCGATCGAGTTTTCTTTACATTTGGTATATGAATTTAAATTAGAATTTTTTTTTCGATCGATATCGAATGCCGTAATTTGCCCCCTGAAAAAATAATACAACTTTTTTTTCTAAGGCAATTTTTTATTTAAACGGCCAACAAATTTAAATATACATAAATCTTTTTATTAGGTTTTTCTTTTTTAATGTCTGTCTCAAACTCATGTACATACTAACAAATCTTATGCTGCAGCTTTATAAAACAGCCAAAATCTTGTTTCATTTGAAAATAGTACAGAGGGCAAATTACGGCATGTCGATATTGATCGAAAATAAAGAATTCTAATTAGAATTCCTATACCAAATGCACAGAAAACTCGATCGATAGAACTAAATTTCATTCGATATCGAATGCCATAATTTGCCCCCAGCTCGTGTTAAATTCAAAAAACATATATAAATAACAGTGGCAACAATCCCAAGACATTTGGTGATAAATTTGGGTTAAAATTAAGTTTTTTTTAGTTTTTAAAATATTCACTACAAATAAATTTAATAAAATAAATAAATGTCGACATATTTTTGTTTTTTAAGGAACTTTGGGTTTTTTTTGGGGATAAGCAAATAGCTATTTTAGGGATTTTTGGGGATGAAAAATTAAGAGTTGGTAATAAGATCTAAAAAAAACTAGGAACTCTGATTGAATAAGTCATTACTTTTAAAATATTTTTTAACTACTTTCTCTTAATAGGTTAAATACATATTCAACTTATAGTTTGAGCTTACAGAACTCATTATCAATAATGTATTTTATTCGGGTCCCTGAGAACAAAACTGAAGTTTGTTACTACTGTACGTTACGTTTTACAGAAACACTTACAAATAGCCTTTAGAGTCGATTAACGAAAATCATAAACGTCTGTCGAAAATACAACTTCTTATACCTTAAGTATGTTTAACCAAATGAGAATCGTAATAACTATTTTAGGTGGCTGCTTATAATTTTTTTTTAACAAAAAAGTATGCAGTTTTATATCTTAGAGGATATCTGATAAATAAATAATTACGTTTTATATTATGTATGTATAAACTTGTCAATAAAAAAACTACTTCTTAGTAATGCAGACGGTATGTAGCAGGTTTTAAAAGTATGCAAAAACGTAATGACATTATAATTTATTTTTTAAATTTTTGTCTTTAAAAAACAACCAAAAGTTATTTTAATTGCAGACATGATTTTTTTCTCAAAGTTAATTTATTAAATTCTTTGATAAGCGTTAGGTTTTTAAAAAGATTTTTGAAAAAAGTTTGCCATTGTCTTTTCTTATCGTTAGTTTTATTACCATGTAAGCTCAGTGTGTGCGCAAAGTTTCTTTAGAATTGGTCAAAGAGAATAAAATTCTTCAGGTGAAGCTGATAAAATTATATTAAAAATCTAGAATTAAAGTTTAACCCACCTTAAAGAAGAAATCCTAAACCCAAAATTTTAGAATGTTTTTTTCTTAAATATTATAACTTTCTTTTTTTTATCAAACTATCAGATTTTCTTTTTTAAATCATATCGAACGTTTTTAACTAACAATAATTGTCTTCTTCTTCGTTTTATTTGCAAATGTCAAATTGTTTTTGTGGTAATAAACCTGAAAATTTGTTTTCGAATTTGTATCTTAAGAAAAATTTAAATTTGTTCATATTTTTCTTAAAAAAATTTTTGTTTTTGTTGGTTTTTGGGGATTTAGTGTGGTTTTTATATCCTTATTCTTGTTTTAGTTTGAAACGTGTCCTGCAACTAAACGACAATAAAAATTTGTCTATATAAAAATGTGGTTGGTACTATATGTGTTTATATACATACATATGTAGTATGTACATCCATATCAGTATTTCAAAACGAAAATCTTTCAGTAACAAAAATAAAATATTCGTATGTGTCTGTGTATTTTTGCAACAAACTTAAATGTGGTCAATAATATTTTTTTATTTGCATTTTTTTCTCAGCACGTTTCAAAATACTAAAATATAGAATAACTATTCTCTACCGCAAGCATGAATATTTGAGTTTTGCTTTGCTGTTTCGAACATATTCATATGGGAAAATTACTTTATTTTTGTTTGGGTGAGAGGAAATGTCAAGAATAGTAAAATATCCTGCAATTTGTTAGCCATATTTTAGAAGACACGATTGTTTAATAAAATACAGAATAAAATGTTTAAGAAAAGGAAATCGCACATAAGGAAAACAGACACTCAAATAATCAGGTTAATATATGTATTTACTATGTTTGGATGAACCAATTTGTATTAACCCTATATGGTCTATAGTATTCCTAATACAAAAAAAAAAAGGATTTATTGCTAATTCTTTGTCCATTTTTAATCAAGATAAGCATTGCCAGCCTGATTTTTTTTGCATTTTCGTTTTTAATTTGAAAAAATTTTTATTATTTTTTTGCAAATATTTTATGTTTTCAGAGTAATAGAATGTCTCACATCAGCTTTTTTTTTATACAGCTTTATAATATATGGCAGTGGTTTTTATTAAAATAAGGCTAAATGCAACGCCCCTGCTTGGATCCTCTCTATTTTTGACTGAAAGAAGTGGTTCGTACCAAAATTGAATTCCATAAGATTAATAGTTTCTTAAATATATCACAAAACGTATACTTTCTGAATGGATAATGCCACGCCCCCTCCTTTGATTCAAATTTTTTTGTCTTAAATAAGAAGATCATTATAAAGTAGACAAAATATCATTAAATTTTTTTTTTCCATATATGAGGGGTGCCACTTTCTCCTTTGATCCTATCTTTTTTTGGGTCAGATATTAATATCATTTCAAAATTCATTTGCACCAAGTTTAAAATCGATAAGACTATTAATTCCGCAAATATGACATGAAATATATTTCTTGAGTATTTAGGGGGTGCTGCGTGCACTGCTTTGATTCTCCTTAAGTTAAAAGACGATGGGTTATTTCATAAAATCAATTGCTGTGCATGAGAGGTACAACGCCCCCTGGTCCGATTCTTTTCATTCCCCAGATATTTTTGAAATGTGCAGTGTTTTCTTTTTCTTATATCTCAGCTGTTTGGACTGTCTTTTCTGGTTTGTCAAACCAATTTATTCCGAATATTTTTACCTGCAGGTGTATTTAACATCTGGAGGCTTTAACTAACACACGGCTTAATGGACATCGTTCTATTGCCGCAAATGAATATTCTGTTAATAATAAACGAATTTTATAGAAAATTGTTTAAAATAGGATTTAGAAATTACAGGAGCACTACGAACTAGTCCTTCAGAGGCGCTAAACACTACACTGCACCTGCTTCCCATTGATATCCACATTATGAACATATCTGCTAGCAGTGCGCTAAGGCATAAGGCAGCTGGGCGCTAAAGATCGAGGACATACGGTCATGCGAGGATAATTAGTACATTGCCCTCGTTTGCTAATCAACCTTCTGATTATATCACCCCCTACACGGACTTTGATAGACGATTCAAGGTTCTGATTCCCTCTATAAGGGAATGGAGCAGGGGGAACTTAAGAGGAGACTACAAGATCAGGATCTATACGGACGGCTCTAAGTTGGGCTGTGGCGTTGGGTCCTTTGTCTAGAGGCACAGATTCCTGGGTAATCACTTGTTGGAGGACCTTGGTGAGATATTTGAGACCAGGTTTAATGACCTGCTGAAATATCTTACGGTAACAGAGTGGATCTGGCACTCATATTTCCCTGGGCTGGGAGTCCATAGCCGGGTCAACTGCACATCCAACGAGTGGTGTGGTTCTGTCAAAACGAAGTCATAAGACTCCACTTGACAGTTTGCGAGTGTAGCAAACTACCACGTAAACCAACCAACCAGGACTTAGAATAAGTTTTCGATAAATATATACATACAAATAATGAATTTTTATGTTACTAACTATTAATTACAGATTTTTTAAAATATTTTATAAAATAAGTTTTAGTGCAATTGACCCAAAGCTAAAAGGTGCAATTTTAAAATTTAATATGCCATCTCTGGTTTATTATCTAAGTAAAATATTAAGAAAATTTTGTTTCTTATCCCTCTAAAAACTGACACAATTCAGGGAATTCGGGCTAAGCCCCTTGAGAATGACAGCAAATTTCTGTGAAAGATTTGAAAAATAATTTTAATTTCTTGGGTTTTTTCAAGAAATATCACTGGTTCAATAATATTTTGTGCTTTTATTCAATTGCAGTATCATCATCTATTGAAAAGATAATCCCAAATAATGCACAATCAAGTGCAGACACTTACACACATGTACAAACACGCATACACATGCACACTCACAGCTACACAAATTCCTTTATTGTTATCGGAATTTGAAGTATGTTTGTATGTACATTAGAGTCGATTTGAGCAACAAATCTATTATTTGTTAATTCCGAGCCAGCACTGAACCAACTTACTTCAGTATTATTGTTTAATATACACACACACACATAAATACTTGCAGTTGAAAGGTCAATAAGTTTTTTCTTAAATATTATAAGTTTTATTTTAAGTACATCCTTTTATTCTTCTACCACTTACAACTGTGAAGAAACCTCTAAAAGAAAATTTAACAATTATTTTTTGAGTTTTGCTGCAAACAATATTGAAAAGCTTTTGTAGAAAAATGGTTTTCTTTTCTAAAGAAAAGCTACTAAAAGCGTAAAAGAAACCAGAAACCAAACTGTCAACTGCTCAAGAATTTCTTTCAAAATTTAAAAAAATATTTTTCTTTTTAAATTTGTCGAAAAAAGAAAAAAAAATGTGAAAAATGTTTATTTAATTTTCCCCCACTACATATGTACTTATGTATGTATGTGTCTTAAGTCTCTGCAAAAATATTGTTAAACATTTTTGCTACAACAGCAACAACAACAAACCTAAAAAATATACAGCAGGGAAATTTTTTATGCCTAAAAGAAACAAGTACAATATTTCTTTAACAGCAACAACAATGACATTAGTAACGGTTAATTTACTTACTACAAGGATAATGTTGAAAATTTCTTAAGGATTTATTATGCAGAAAATCACACCAACAACAGTGAGAAATACAGCTGGAGGCTTTTTGCTTGTCATGTCAATTGAGGTTGTGTAATTGTGATGATGATGAGTTTCGTTTCAAATCAAGTGCAGCCAAAAGTAGCTTAATTCTAGAGGGGAACTTGAAAAAAAAGTTAAATTTATTATGAATATCGCACAAGGTTTTAACTACTAGTAGGCTTTATAGTTCCTAGGTTCTATTTGAGACTATTAGAAGAGTGCGTCACGGATTTTTTTTTATAGTCTGGAATATAATATAGTTTTAATAAGAAATATAGATCAGAGTTAAGTCTAAACTAATGTTAATTTCTATATAGATGACATCAGATTAGTCTATGTTTGAGAATTCCTATGGACTAATAAATAATGCTTCTTCTGCTGCCTTAAACGAAAGAGTTTTTCTTTGACAATTGCTTTAACATTGTAACCGACTTGTATGTCCTGCTAAATACTCAGAAATCATTTATCTTTTGAAACCTTAACAAAATTCAAACATAAAAGCTGTAATTACTTTATGAAATGTTCTTCAGCTTTAAAGCTCACTCAAGTAGTAGTTATTGTTCCATCAAAAATACGCACAAACGTTGCAAAGAAACAAGTACTGCATGTTTTTAGGAGCACAACAGACACACACACACACATACAGAGAGACAAATCCTCGACAATATTTTCCATTAAAGAAAATTTCATAAATATCCAAATCGTATTTATGTTAAATATGAGTCCTCGTTTGGCACAAAAAGTAAAACCAAAAGTGTTTGGAAATGCATTGTTTAAACTTAATACATTTAGACACAGAACTGCAGATATTTTGTTACACACACAACAACAACAAAAAATAATGTCCTCTTAATATCCTTAAGGGTATAAAACGTTAGAGTTTATGAATGCTTGTATAATGTGTGTTTATGTACACAAACGCACACACAGAGCGTTTGTGTAAGTAAATGTAATTGTAAGTGAAACTGGCAGTATGTGCAGATGTGCAAATATCTGGTTGAGTGTTAATAAAATTTTCATTGAAATAGCTTAACAACAACAACAGCAAAAACAAAAACTTAAAACTTACAGTAGATATAAAAAATGTAGAAATACCTTAAAGATAATTCAAATAGTTTGGAATAGAGTAAAGGCTAGACTATGAACTAACTTTCATGTTCATAAAGAAATTTATAACATTATTAAAGGTTTATAAGACGAAAAATCAGTTTTATAAACCTTTAATAAAAAGAGTGCTGATGATGAAAACTGTGGTGAAGGAGGATAAAAATGTTCAAGTGTATAGAAGCCCTATAGCCCTTTGTTTTATTTTAAACAGCTGAAAGGGTATCAGCTAAAACTTAGGCGTTCAAAAGAACTGCCAAAATAGTTGTGAAACTATGATTGAAATAAAACTAAGGCAGATGTTGCCAGTTTTGTTTATTTAATCAAAGTCTGTTTTGTTTGTGGCACGGAGCCCTTTATATACTAACAATGAGATTTAATTTTAGCTATTCTAACTTATTATAACTTACCTAAATATTACATCTATCTCTATTTTACTACTATATGCACTTACCTTAAAATCATTTCCTTATTATTACTTCATACGTTTGACCAATCACAAACGTATTCAATTTGGGAATTGAGTGACGTTTATTTATTATTTACTTTTACTCAATTCTCATAATTGCATCGGTCATATGTTTAACAAATGTATGCAATGTTCAATAATGCAGCAGTGTGCACTAGTATAGCACACTACAAAACCATAGCTGGTTTCAAAAATGCATTCCACTTGGCTATTGTCGGCAAAAACTTACTTTTCAAATTATTATTCGTCCATTATTACAAACAAAAAATTAAATTGCTTAGAAATTTAAAAAATAAACTTGAGCCAGAATAAAACTAAAAAATAATTGTCTTAAAACGAAAAAAAAGTTTGTCAAAAACATTAAAAAAATTCTAACCTTTAATAACTTTATAATTCGTTTTTAACTAGATTTTTAGCTTTAATCGATTAAAACCTACCTTCTAAAAGTTTAATTACCCCTAACATTTCACTGTAAGCTCAAAATAGAATGAAAGTGCAACACAGTCACCCCTATCGTAAAAACCAAGTGCAATTTTTGTTCCCATGAAATTTTTATTCCCCTCAAAGGAAAAAATGCTATCGTTAATGTCCCTTGAAATTTTTGTTCCCTTCATGAAATAATTAAGAAAACATCAGTGCGCAGTGAATGTAAATAAAGAAAATAAAAAAAATAGAAAAGTGTTTAAAATTGTTAAAATTAAAACAAATAAATCGACTTAAAGAACTTTGCACTTTATTGACGTGTGTATCTTGTCCTGAAGTATTTTTTTTAAACTTTAATATATATAAATAATTTTAAAAAAATAAATATTTACACGATTATATGCACATTTCCTTAGCAAAAATGAAGTGAAAATATCAAAGGGAAAAGCGAAAAAATGACAAGGGAAATAACTATTCACGATTAGGGTAATTTTTGCCCCGAACATTTTTTTCACGTTAATATTATCGACTTTAAGGCCTTATGTTCGTTATAGGAACGATGGGAATATTATCGACTTACCTACCTCAAAAATTTTTTATCATGGGAGTTTTTCATGATAGCAAATATTTGAAAAGGGGAAAAATTACGCGGAAACCTATTTATGATAGGGGTGAGTGTGCAGGCTGCTTGAGATAAGAAACATTTGGTCAAAGGAAAGGTTAAGTTAGGTGAGTAGGCAGCCGCAGAGGAAAGACAGAGACGCAGCTCACTTGGGTCCGATGCATACGGTCCCTTTGTGATACCTGTGAAGAAAAAAAAAGAAAGAGAGAGAAAGGAATTTTATCAAATAGGATATTAGAATAAGAATATAAAGGAAGGGAGTAATCTGGACTTTAAATATAAGCTCATCGTCCAGGTCGTCTGGCTGCAGTGGCAGCAGCCGTTATGTCCAGGTCTTGGTCGCTGAACCAACCGCAGTTTCTCACGAAGGACGCCAAGTTGGCGAGATTCATCGCGGCCAAATCATGCAATCTCCGCACATCGTGGCAGCTTCTGCAGAAGTCGTTGAAGGGAAGTCCCATCCTCTCCGCGTGTCTGCCAAACCGACAGTGTCCGGTGATGGCAACCACCATGTTCCTTAGCCGCCTTCTCCGACCACATTAGCTACGTTGTGACGCATCCAGATTCGCCGGACCATCTAGTCTAAGCAAGTGTGCCAAAGTGCGCATCAATGTGACGTTTGCAGGCAGGGAGAGGGATACCGCAGAAGTGGTCGATCGCATCCTCTCTGAGTTTCGTGCCATTCCTGGCGACTCCGTCGGCAACACAGTTGCCAGTGTTAGTTCCGTGTCCTCGCACCCATATAAGGGTGATGTTTGAATGCATCGCCATCCAGTTTAAGGACGTGCGGCATTTGCGGACAATCTGTGATGTCGAAAAGACATCAGTCAGGGACCTGATGGCGGATCGGCTGTCGGTGAAGATTCCAATATCCCTGCCGAATATCCTGTATTACCGCAGCCAGTTTACCGCTTTCATAATAGCCGACATTGAAAGGAATAGAAATGATGAAAATTTTACACCAATTCACAATGAAAAGTTCCAAGTGCCGTGCGTTTAAATAAATGAAGAAGTTAAATGTAGTATGATGTCATGTAAAATGTGGTTGTCAAAACACAGAAAGGCAAGGAAAGCTTAGATAGCACATTGAAGAAACCAACCCATAATGTTTAGGAAATAATAACACCTAAGACACAGCAACTTTTTTTATGGAAATAATTAACCTCGGATATGCTACATTTCTTCTATCCACTCCAATAGCGAAAGAAAAATGTGACACAATAAAATCGCTTGAAGGCAACAAATCTCTGTTGTCTTCTGGCCATACTATTTATTAGTGCCCGTCTACTTGGGCAGAATCCTAAAAAACCCCGAAATTTACTGACCACAAGAATTGCAGAGGCATAAACTTACTAAGCATGATTATTATCATACCGAGTAATCTCATGCTATCAAAAATAAGTTTTTTGGATTTTGTACTGGAAAAGTTGCTTCTTGGCCACGTGGCAATAGTCTTAAATATTTTAAATTGAAGAAAAAGTCCGCCTCAACCATATGATTTTAGATTTTGAAAAGGACTTTTTTTTATCCAACCCACTTTGTCATTTGGAATTCCATAGTTTGCAAAGACGTCTCTGCCAGCTTAAAAAAAAACTAGAAGAATGTCACATGGATAGGACCGAAGGTGCCCAAACAAAAAACCTTCAAACTTGATATAAAATAGAGTAGACGACGCTTACTTAAGTAGAGTTTATCCTGTGAATAACTAGTTTTTTGTTTTAATTGCCTGAGCGTGAATTAGAGTGACAAAATCAAAAATCGACGTGAGCAAGTGTGCATAAGCAGAACTTTAGCGTGATTATTGTTTGCTTCCTTTTTTATTTTGATAGAACATAATTTTTCCGCCGTGAGTATTTTGTGATTGTCAATGTTATTTTCACCGGCGTGAGTAACCGGTGCGTTACATTTAAGCGTTAGCTTAAAATGGTGATCGCGGATGAGTAGGGTTTTTTTTCTTGAGTGCGTTATGAAAAGATTATCATGATCCCATGTCTAGTATTTGGCTGAAATAAGTTAAGTCTTTTCAAATCCATTGTTAAGTCCGAACTTTTGTGTGGATGAGAAAAGTAATATTTTGCTTTATGCAAGTGTTTGTAAGTAAATCTTCACGTGAGACTTTACGTTAAAATTGTCATAAATTGGCAGAGTCTAAGTAAAGTGATTGTAGATTGGACGTATGTTGCAAAAATGCCCAAGCGATGTTTTTTTAAGCAGTCTTTGGACTTGGCGTACTGGTAGATCCTTGAAGACATCAAGTCGTAATAAAATTGTCAAAAAGTTGTTACTTTTAATGGAACGAGGATAGAATTGGAATAGAAGATCCTGTATTTCGAAGTAATATTATTATAGTCATATGCTCCCTGCACAAGTAAGAGCAGTAAAAATAAAGGACTTTTTGTTTCCTTCGCCACTGTGTCAAATTATCTCTTTATCCTGTTTTTTTTTACTATTAAACTTTCCTTCCTACTATGTACTACTACTAATATTTGGAACACTGCAACTACTGCTGCTTTCAATTCATAAAGATTAAAGTGTAGTTTGCATAAAATTCAATTGTGGTCGCTCGAGTTTTGTCAGAACTCATTGTGTATATGGACCAAAAGGATTTACATTTGTTAGCTGAATTTCGTTTTGTCTTTCTTTTTTTAACCAAAAAAAAAATTTTTTTTAATAAAAATTTTCCTAAAACAACATGCTCGAAAGTAATTGTACTCTCTTGTAGTCATAGTATTGTATTGCAAATGCTGCAATCATTGTTAACGATTTAACTACATCCGCAATCCAAGCAAAAAAATAAAAATGTAAAATAAGATCATAATAGCAAAATGTTTAACATATAAAAGATTTAGGGAATAATAATGCAGGATATAAGAATAATAGTAAAAGGAGTATTAGACAGACGTAATAAAAATAAAAGAGATTTGTGTTAATAATAAACATTAGTTATAAATATAATAAAAAAAATTTGACAAACTATGTTAAATCTTTAATTTTAAATATTTTTTAAAAGAAATTATACATATTTTTTGGTGTACATAAGTATGTGTGATAGATATTATTTACAAACTGCCACACTAAGGCCCGTTTTCACATCTTAACTATAAAGTCTATTTTGAAAAAAGGTACCTACAGGTATAGTGACTAATAAAGTTACCTTTAATTATTTTTCGTTTTCACAACTTCTGTTAAAAATAAATTGTATAACTTCCAAATTATGGCAATACTG
>NDXZ01006371.1:0-10761 GCA_003055125.1 Paykullia maculata | reverse complement strand
GTGACATTTCGTCCAGGTTTTTTTTAAGTTGATTTATCACAAATAAACCAAAGTGAGTCAAAATCCATTAAAATACAACATGTTCACACAATCTCAACAACTTTTTTTAATTACTAAATTAGAATCAGTAAGAAAACAATTATTCAACGTAAATTTGTTTGGTTAAATCGCCGTAATAGTTGTTATACTTATCAATACATAACAATGACTTTGAGGCCAAGTGAAACAAAACTTCAGTAGCTTATTGATGAGAGTAGGTGGCAAAAACAATATAAGCCGTCGTGTGGCATGAGAAGTGTTAAGCAGTGATATGTGTGTAATTTTTTTCAAATGTTTAATTTAGTAGTGGTTTTTATCTACTAATTAATGTTTTTTGACGTAACTTCTAAAAAAAATAACTGTGTGTCCAAATATTTCCTGAAATATATTTTTTATAAACGAGAGGTGCACCATTATTTAAAGCATATTCTTCTTTGCAGAATAAGTTTATTCTATATTAAAAAAAAAAAAAAACATATTTAGCCGCAATTGCTGAACCCTACGAACCCAAATACAATAATAAAAACTTATATTATCTTTTAAACTAATTAACCGAGTGGGATGACATAGATTGATGGTCACTCACGTGTTGAAGTATTTTATTGTTTATTGGCAGAAATCGTTCTTGCAACGCTCAGACTAGCGTAATTTAATGTCCTTCAAAAAACAGTGTTTTTCGCAAAAAAAAGGCAATTTTTGCTATATAAGTCGTTTGAACATATTCAGATCGTATAGGTATGTTCACAAAAGTTGTTTTATTTTACTAGGGCTACATTTTTGTGAATGACAGTATGGGAAAAAAGAAAGATTCCTGCGAGCTATGCTAAAAAAAGTAGAAAAAAAAACAATTTTTTTTTGCATTTTCTTAAAAAATATACAAAAAACAATTTTTTCCGGCGATAAAATATTCAAAAAGTAGTTCATTAGATACTTACCCACAACTTTGCTAAATACATTAAAACCATGTCACCAAGTCTGAATGAGTTATTGACTAAAAGGTTATGGTATTATTTTTCGGCAAACTCACCACGTCTCCCGATATGTTGAGGCCCATAAATTAAAACGCGAATTAATACTGCAAAACGGAGCTAGGATTTGACTCAGCTTAAATAGTTCTATCGAACCTATATAACCAAGTCTGTGTACTTTTTTCACTGTCGCACAGTGTTATTAACCCTCAGACTAACGCAAACGAATCGCACTTTTAATTACTTTTTTGGATATTTTACTTCATTGTTTATTATCCATTGTTATTTAAGTAGTTCATCATACATATGTTTATAAGAAAAACAATTAGGGGATTCACAAGCAACTTATGATATCATATTGTCTTATGTCCTAAAAATTTAAAATGGTTTAAGTTCTTTGTTATTGCTTTTTCGGTTTTTTAAGGATAGTTTACGACAGCACAATAAATATAGCAGTCAGAGTCATATTATTTTAGGAAACTTTTAGTATGAAAAGTAACTTAAACCATTTTACATTTTTAGAACATATGACATATGAGTGGCTTGTGAATTACTCAAATATAAAACATAGCTACTATTATGTAATAAGATCAAGAAAAATTGTTATATTTTTCGAATAAATACATAAAAATATATAGTGGGTCTGGTCATGCCCATGCATTTCTAATGTGACAATCGCAACATGTGAACGACGAACGGTTAAAAGCTAAATTTTTGAAAATATGTTACATAACCGATTAAATATCTCGTTAGTTTCTTTAAATTTTTTGCAAACAATTATCCTAGATGTACGTTTTAATTTTATATGTCTTCAAATAATCTTACATTTTAAAAAGGAAATACTAACAAAAAATATTTCACAAATTATCTAATGAAAGCGTTTTTGACTTAAGGTTGCTTTTTAGTCTTTTACTTATTTTGTTAAACTTTAGTTTAAAAGATTTAATGTAAAAATATTTCTCATTAGGATTAAGGCACATTAAATACTATCTTGAATACAACTAGAGTTCTTTGACAAAAAAATAAAATAAAATAAAATAAAATAAATAAAATTAAAAAAATACTAAATATTCGAATGTCTAGCCTTAATAAAGAAAAATAACAAAACCAGAATATAGCAAATGCATAAAGGAAAAACTTACGAAAGATGGTTTAATCCCAAAAGGTTTTTTTAATAAATTGCAAAATGGAAAAAAAATTTTTTGTAAAAAAAGGCTTAGACTTGGATTTTAAATTTATGACTGGTAAAACAACTTTATTTTTATAATTTTCTCTAATAATTAATAAATTTAAGCCAGAATAAAATTATTTAAAATTTATTATATATGAAATGTTCGATTTAAAATAGAAAATATTCAACATTTAAATTTAATTATCTCCTTTTGTTTCATGAAGCAAAATTAAGTGATAAAAAAAATTAACAGTTAAAAAACCACATACACATGTTTTCGATGTTTTTTAATACATCATTTTAAGCATAAAAATGAAGTAATAATAAAGAAAAAAGGAAAAGCTTTAACTCTTAGGCGGCGAATCAAAATGATTTTTTAAATATTCCTTTAATTATCTTCAGTGCTAAAATATCTAAAAATGAACTTAAAGCAAAATAATAAAAAAGAAAAAAAGTTTCACTAACACTTAAAAAAGAAAACAGAATTAATTATTTTTAATTTTGCTATGTTATGTCAAATAGTTTAGTTTAACTACCATTACCGCTAACATTACCGTAATGTTTGACAGTTACCAGCTTTGATTAAAACATATACCAATTTGGACAAGTATTTCATTTGAATTTGCTGTTTTGAATGAAAAATTTGCATAAATAATTTACTAAAGTAAATTCATCTTAATTTACATAAACGGGAAAAAGTTTTGAAATAATTTTAAAACTTTTATGCCGGCACTTTTGCTGGTAATTTTGTAAATGAATTAAAAATAGAAAAATGACAAGAAGAGGGTGGAACATAATTTTATAAAAATGTAAAAAAGTTTGATTTATGACCTTTTATACAAGTGCAGGAATATTTAATGAGAACTTAATTTATATTTAAGAAATGCCTTAGCGCGCACTCAAATATAAGGTTGCAAACGTAATTTATAAATGGTCCAACATTTTAATTTTAAAACTTTATCTTTTAAACTTTAAGTTTTTACTTTTTTTATACAACTCTATTAATTAATTAGATTAATTTTTAATTCTCATGAAATTCTCGGCCAACCTACCTATCACTGTCTGTCTGTACTGATAGCACGACAAGGTTCTAGCTGAAGGACCTAGAGAAATAAATTGTATAACAATTTTTCTTTTTCGATTACAAATGTTTCTTTTAGGCAATAAGCAAAATGAGATAAAAAGAATTATGCATCATTACAAATCAAAACTGTTTGTCCACCTGCCGGTTTAGTGTAAAATCAAATAAAGTGCAAGAAAAAAAAAACAAAACACACCCACTTTTAAAAAAACCTACTATTATCGTTTTCAAACCTTTCCTCTTCTCAGTCCCCTGATAGCCCATCGACCCGTTAATGATATTATGCTATTAGATATATCGCCAAGATTCTCTCTATTGCAAATCAGCAAAATCCGTCAATAAACGAGATAAAAGCAAAAGAGACTTTTTTACACAAAAACTTATTCTTTTTGTGTGTAAGACATGCTTTTTGGAATATTTTAAGAAAAACAAGTAAGAGCGCTATATTCGGCTATACCGAATCTTATATACCCTTCACTACGTTCTCTATGTGTGTATATTAGTAAAATTTTTTTCAAAATACACAAACATTTTTTTTTGTTGCTTTTTTTCCAATATAATCATTTTTGTGTAAAAAAACAAAAAAACAAAATTTTTTCTTCGTCTTTTTTTGCTTATATCTCAGCCAGCTATAAATGGATCTTGCCAGTTTTCAATACCGATTTTTTCGAAAGCACTTCCAAAAGTTTGATACCACATACAAGCCTGGGTGACCTATGAGAGCTACGTAAACTTGATTTCAACATACACACGGACAGACGGACAGACGGACATGGCTAAATCGACTTCCCTATCTATATATATACTTTATGGGGTCGCAAATTAATATTGAAGAAATTACAAACGGAATGACACATGTGTGTGTGAAGGGTATAAAAAGGGACTAATTGGCGAAGAATCCGCAAAAAATTAAGTTTTCTTAAAATACCTTTTGGACATGTAACTACACACATACCTATAAACATACACACCTAAATACATACATACATATGTAAATGCACTTTTTGTTATTTACCTACACGTAGTAAAGAATTTATAAGATGTGGCTCAGCAGAATATTGCGCTCATTCTTATTATTGATTTCTTTGTTTCCTATGATAGACATAGCCCTTTTAATATGTTTATTCCAATTTTTTAATATCGACATCTACAGACTTTATCTCATCTCATGATTAACTTGTTTAGCTTCAGTTTTAAGCTATATGCTCATGTATGGCTCGGTAAGCCTTTCATCGGCTGCCTTGAGAATTCGGTAATCCAATATCGAGAGCTACGTTACTTACGCTTCCTGATTTGATTATCGGTCAGTTTTAGCAAGTTCTATATCTAAAACCTCTTTTTGATATTTTTGTTTCGCCAAAAAATATTCAGCATCTGTTAAGATATATTTACAATAGCTAAGAGACTCGGTGGCTGGTATTCCAGCTTCTACCGGTACTTTGCACTGCTAAATTAACTCAGTTGTCGAATATTTTTATTCTTGTTCAAAAAACTTTTTTTTTTACCATTGGATAGAAGTTAAGTGTTTTGTCCTTATCCTGTTACAATAAGATTTATAGTTTGTAAAAGCGTCACCAGCTAGTACTGGACAATTTGTTAAATAAAATTAATTAAAGATTATTAAGCCTTTGATGTACATATGTTGACAAACATAAATAATTTAACCGGTAGTGATGAGGGATTCAAATTAGTTACACGGACGAGGGGTTTGGAAATTCGCATGTAACTCGAAATACAATCGCTGTCTGCCCGGTTAAAAACATTTAGATAGGTTGAATATCTTCAGGAAGAAGAGAAATGCAGTTACAACACCACAAGCAAATCAAGACAGTGATGGGCAATTTTGACCCACCCCCATGACTACGTGTTAATATTGTTTCAGTCACAAAAGTCGTGGTAGAGACTTATAACTTAATTGTAAAATTTGCCTGGATGAACCGCGAGTAAGATGTCGTTTAGTCAATACAAAAGGTGCTAATATAGGTCCAGCTCTTTTACTTTTGCGCTATTAAATATATTTTTTAGAATTTTAAAACAATAAAAGGTCAACAATTTTATACAAAAATCTACTCTACTTAAAATTACAATTTACACAGGGAGTGTTTAATAACAGAATAAATACAAATTTTAAATTTCTTTGTCATATATCTAACGTTAACTTTTGCAAACTGAATGACAGAATTAACAAGGTTTAGTCTTTAAAGTATCGTAAACAGCATATTTAGTTTGTATTTTAGTTCGCACATTGCGTCATTATTAGTTTCGTTTGAATTTATGGTTCATAAACTAATTAGAACACTTTTTCCTTTATGTCGACATACATTTGATTTTTCTTTTTTTGTTCCCTTGCACGGCTTGTGTTGTACCAGGCAGTTTAATATTTTCATTCAGACCGAATCATATTTTTACGTTTTTTGTTTAGTTTTTAAAAGATTGTTTTTTGTATGTTTTCTAGACACTTCCGTTCTTTTTTCGCAGTAGTAATTTTATGCAAATTTTGGGTGTGTATGTGTGTGTATAAGGGGTTTTTCCTTAAAGTTTTGGTTACGTCCCAAAACTGAATACATGTTTAGAGTTCAGTTGTATAGAAAGAAAAATAAATGCAAACTATACAAGTTAGAAGAAAAAATTCTGCTAAAAATTTTTTTTTTTAAAAACTTCCTGTGTTTTGGCAGTTTGTGTTTACACGAGTGTGTGTGTTAATAACATGAAAATAAACTTTATTAATGAATTCCTTTTTTTTTGCAATAAACACACAAACCCATACAGCCAAACAAACAAGTTCTTAAGTTTAGTGCATACTTTTAGGGGGTTTAATAACTTACGGAAATGTTATACATATTTTGAAAATTAGATTTTTTTCTTTTTCTTACAAACATTTTTTTTTTGTTCCTTTCCATAATCTTTTTTCTTTTTAGTTACTTAACTTTAAGAGCTAAAAGAATGTTTTTAAATTTATATGCATTTTTAATATGAAAACAAGTAGGTTGTTTACGCAACAAAAGCGAGTAAACCCAAATGGGCTGCCTTTAATAAAAAAAAATAATAACTCTAAGCAGCCTAAGGTAATCTCGCTAGCTTGAGAATTTAGTTCATGCTAATAAATTTAACAAGACACTTTAAATTAAATCAGTTTATTAAAAATGTTAATTCCCTTGAAAATTAAAGAAACAGCAAAGATTTATAAATTTGTTTTATTACCTGCCTGTACATATTTCTTATATACAAACATTTTATATTTATTAAAGGCTAAATGTATTGCATCGCGTGATTTTCTTAGCTCTTAATGAGTTTTCATTTTAAATTATACAATTTGAAATTTATACAACAATTTATACACTTTGACTTTTGTATTTGATTGGGAGTCGGCCTCTATGGGTGTATGAGTACCATTTAACTGATTAATATCACGTAACTTGATGTATGTCTCCAAAAAAAAAGAAAAAATAACAAAACGCATACTCACATATTCACATATAAAGTACCGTGCAATAAAATAGCAATGCATTACCATATTTTCCAAAATTAATTTAATTTTTGATAATGTTTAAACGATACATTTGGTACAAACAATGTCCCTTCACAGAGGAAAAAAGACGTTCTAAAATTATGCACGGTTGGTGTCAAATTGTCAACGAAGCGTTCTCACTTTTTCGTTCATAAATCTACAACCAAATGTTGTCAAACCAGAACGAAATAATAAAAAATAGCAAATGTTGTCAAATCGAGAACGAAAATCTAAAAAACCAGACGTTGTTAAATTGTGAACGACCTGTTCATCAATCAAGAACGTTCGTTATCGAAATAAGAACGAGGCGTTTTCAAAACAAGATGGTTCTCGAAATAAGAACGAAGCGTTGTCTAAACAAGAACGGCTGTTGTCGAAATAAGAACGAAGCGTTGTCAAAACAAGAACGGCTGTTGTTGAAATAAGTATGTACCAGGTGTTCTTAGAAAAATGACACCATCCGTTGTCAAATCAAGAAAGAACGTGCTTAGCTCACTTTTGACAACGGATGGTGTCAATTTTGGTGTTTTCCGAACGGTTTTTTCCCTCTGTGTTTATGTCTTACGAATCATCATCAACTATATGTGCGACAACTCTCTGCGCAGACAATTTAGAACTTTAACGGCTTATGAGCGTTTAGAATGTCGTTGCAAAATTTAAAGGAAAAATGTTTGTATGGGTAAAATTTATTTGTGGAAACCTCTATTTGAAATCTGGCTTTCTCGATGTTTTTATCAGCATTTTTTTTTGGAATCCATTTATTGGTTTATTTGCGTAAAATTTGTTTTCTTTAACATAATTTTTGCTATATGGAAGCTATTACCAATAATAAGATGACACCAAGCCAGTCAGATACGAACTTTAAGTCTTCTTTAGGAAAGACAACTGTTTTTGGGGCTGAATAAAATTATTGAGGAATTTTTATTCAATTTGGAAAGTGATTTGAAGAAAGTCACTATAATTTAAGGTAAGTTGCAATATTTAAAGATATTTTTTTAAAATATTTTCTTGTTTAATTTAGTTTTACTTTTAAAATAAATAACTACTTTTGAATCATCTTCATATCACATACATATAAGAATACTAAATTTATTAGGATAAAAAAACGAATAAATTCTATAACTTTTATTAAACTCTAAGTCTACAATGTTAATTGCTATTTAATTGCACAATAGTGTATGCATTCTCTTACTCATACACAATATGTTTTTATGCAAATTGTCACGCAATACTCAAATCAATTATTAAATAAATTGTATTCAGTTAAATTAAGTGGCTAAAGCAAATCTAATTTGTCTACGAAATCATCTAAACATGAATATTAATCTATATGTATTGCTTAAAAATGACTGTTTATTTATAATTGTACATGTGTATTTAGATTTGCTAATCTTACATATTAATCATTTTAAGTTATTAAATCTTGTCATAGTATGTTTTACAAATAGACAATTTAAGGATATGCATCAATCAAATACAAAAAAATCATAAGTTATTCATAATGACACACTTGGCAAAGGCAATTTAAAAAGAAATTGATTAATGATTTTCGTGTAGAACATTTTTGTTAAGTGTTGTTCAATTCGACTTAGGATTGTGGAAGTGAGAATGTTTCTACATAGATAATCACTATGTCCTAATACACATATGTATGTCCGTATGTATATTTATGTATACTTTTTGTGTCTTAGATAAATATATCTTTATTAACCACTAATAGCGTTGAGCTGCTTGAATATTTATTAAAATATATTTCCTATTTTGTCTTTAATAGGATGATGTAATGTTGAGCTTTTCAAGTTCAAAGCCTAAAATTTACATATGATTTTCATAGTACGAAACAAATTCTTATTTACACGAGAAGCATATTTTAGTTCAAACTATTTATTTAATTTTACTTAATGAATCTAAAGACAACTTAATGGCCACTTTACAAGTCGAATGCCAAAAGTTCGTCAAAAGCATTCTGTGGCGCCTTTCTGCTTTGATCGCCAAGTATCTACAACATCAATGTCTATCAATGAAGGCATCAAAAATAAAGAAAACATTTGTATAAAATTAAAAGTCAAGTATTGTTTCATTGGCTAATAAAGTGACCAAACAAGACTTTTTTCATGTTTTCAAAATGGCTTTTGGCTTAACATAGCCCCAAATACGGCAGTTGGGCTTATTGGCATAGACATTTAATCAAAAGAGTTCTTTAATAATAGTCCATAGTTTAATTGTAAATCAATAGCAAATTTAATACACGAGATATTATATTTCGCCCTTAACTTTAGGACCTTTATAAAAAAAAGTCCGCAAACTTGATAGATGCAAGTTAAATTATTAAACACCATGACAAATAGTTGGATTAGCATTCATATTAGGCTGCACTCGCTTATTATATAATAATTATAATAATAATTAATTATATACACTTCAATAAACATATAAAATATTATTAACACATTAAAAAGCACATAATATCCCAGTTTCTTTAAATTAAATTTTTTTTAATAAATTTAAACGATTGGCAAAAAACCGGCGATCACAAAAAGGGTTTAGTTTATTTAAATTGTTCAATAAAAAAAAAACATCAATTTTAAAGCCAAAGAAGTACACAGCCTTATAAAAATGAAAACCATCGAAATAGTCAGTGTCGTTTTATATTTTTAGTATCACAAACATATGGATTTCTTTCCCGTTAGCTGCTTATGACTTTCGGTGAAAAGTATTGAAAACAAAAAAATATTCGTTTTGTAAAAAACTTAGCAACCTTTTATTTGTAAAAACATATTCTTAGGTTCTTGCCGTGTGGCATATTAAACAAATCTAAATGCATGAGACATTTTCTGGTGAGTGAACTCGTTTAAGATAATAAAGTAATTTGCGTGTGAAGCATAGACTAACAATAAAAGTGTGTTATTCAAGTAAAAAAAAAATAATAAATCAAGCTTTAAAAAAAACTATTTTGGTGTACAAAGGTAATTAGGAAATTTTTTATAAAGGTTTGCAATAAAAAAAAATTTTTTTTCTACAAACTTTTACTTTGTAACAAACATCAACTAAATAGATTAACAAATTCGCTGAATAAGTTTCCATTTATGGAAAATTCTTAATTCAAAATTTGTTTTTATGAAAAAAAATTTAGATGATCCAAATAGTCTAACACTTACAAAAGAAAATTTTGCTGTATGTGTTAAGATATTATTTTTAATAAACATTTTATATTTTTAATAAATGAGATTTTAGAGATATCTCTACCCTCGGCTAACTCCAAGAAGTTTAAATGCTTTCATTAAAATTAAACTTATGGTTGAATCAGAAAAAAAATTAACAATGTTGAAAAAGGTAACCAGAAAAATATAAATAGTATAAGCGATAATTATTCACCATATTCTATTTCCTGAAATACTTTGACTAAAATAGATAATACTTACATTTAACACTAAAAATACCGATCGAAGAGTGCTGATGGTGAAACCGTAGCTGGTTTTAAAAATGCATTTCACTCGTCTAGTGTCGGGAAACTAACCTTTAAACCATATTCTTATATTTATCATAAATACCTAAGAAAGAAAGAAAGAAAAAAATTTATTAATTTTCGCCAGAAAAATAAAATAAAACAAATTATTTTTTAAAACTAAAAAAATAAAAAGTTTAATAGAATTAACAAATTTTCGCATATCCTATGAAATTTTATTTAGAATAAGAAAGTACTATTACGAAGAAACTTGTAAACGCAAATTTTATTAAAGCCTGAAAATCTTTTAAACTGTAAGTAGAAGGGAAATAAATGTCCATAGAATTTCTCTTTATATTTTTATTTCTTTCAAAACTCATTAAAATCGGTTTAAATTTGTGGAAGTTAGGAGAGAATCCGATGTGATTCATTTTGACATTCCATAGTTTATCCCAGCAAAAACTTTACATGCCGCATAAGTTAGAAAGTAATACTGGAGATATAGAAGATTTACTTATTTTTGTTTAACTTTTCCAAAACTTCATGACC
>NDXZ01006364.1:0-15215 GCA_003055125.1 Paykullia maculata | reverse complement strand
CTGTCCGCCTGTGTGAAAGACTTTGGTTCGATTTTTAACCCTTTTTCCGTGATCCAATCGAGCTGAATTTTTGCAGGCAGACTCGTGGAAATGTTTATTTATTTATATTATTTTTTTTCAATTAAAAAAATTTTAAAATCATATTAAACAAAAAATTCTATTATTAAAGATATAAAAATATAAATTTGACAAAAGGGTCCTCAATTGTAGTCGATGATGTTAATTAAAACATATCAATTAAACTTGTAATTAAAATGTAAACATTTACTCATGCATTAATTTTTAAATAGTTGATTTTTACAAATTTAAAATTAAACACTTTTAATTTCCTAATTTATTTTAATATTATTATTTTTGGTCTTTTTTCAGAATGTTCGCTGTCGTCAAATATTATCATAGTGGTAAGTGGGGCATTAAAAATTTAATTAACCTTAATACTTATTGTGAACTTTTTTATGTGATAATGATTTTTTTTTTGAAAAAGTTCTGCAAATCAGTTTATTTATAAAAATTATTTTTTATAAATTCAATAGAAATTAATTTATCAAGAAAAATGTATAACAAATTTAAAACATTTCTCTGATTGCGGTAATTTTTAAGAACCGTCAATACAAGCAATTTTAAAATATGTACATTTGTATATATGTTTCTACATTTTATGTATTCTTTACAAATTCACTTTAACATAGATGTACATTTATACAAATGACCTTTAGCTAAAAAATGCATAGTTTTCCTATTCAAACACAAAAGATTTTCTCTTTTTTTATAACAAACAAAGTGTGTTTTTTGATTCAGTTGCTTCTTTTTTGAATTCTTATTAAAACAAAATGTTTGTGCAATATATTTCATTTTTATTTTTGTTTATGCTAAATTGTGTATAGTTTAAATAAAATTTGTTTTCCACACAATTATTATTTTCTTCTATTGAGCTTTCAATTTTATTTGGCAAACTTTGCATGTTTTTATTGGAAATATGTATATAGAACGTAAACTATATGATGTATGCATTTACATTTTGTTTAAAAAATACAAATATTCTAGTGCAAAAACCTACACGAGTCACAATTGAGATTTTTTTCTCTTACTTTTCTTGTAATAAATATTCTATCATAATCGGTTATGACAGGCATGAATGTAGGAATATGTAGAAAACAAGCCAAAGAATCCGGCTATTAAATAAAAAAATATTTTATATTACATTGTATTTTTTTACAGCTATATTTACATGTGTATAATATATAACACCCACATACATACATACATACACAATTTAAAATTTGTTAAAGAATTAAAGTTAATAACGAGAATCAGTATATTTATAAAATGTATACTTACATATACATATACAATAGGGTTTTCTATTGGCATGGACATAAAAAATAGATAATTATCCATCCTCATGTAAAGGCATATTTTTTTAAATTTTTTATAAAAAAAATATTAAACTAATAACAAAGTTCAGCAAAAGATTAAAAAATGTTTTTTTTTAGCTTAATATCTCTTTAACTATAAACAAGTAAGAGCGTTATATTCGGCTGTGCCAAATCTTATACTTATATCAATAACTACGTGTATTTATGTATGTATATGTGCATATGTATACTAGTGTATGTACGTATGTATTTACATATCCGAAAAGTATTTAAAGACCTAGAAAACTTGATATTTTTATGATATTAATTTTAGTCCATATAGGTTTTTCGCCCATATCTTTGCTGATTCTTTGCCAATTAGTAAATTTTGTTTAATTTCCCAAAAAGTCATGTCTTACACATAAATATAATCATTTTTATATACAAAATTTTTTTGCTTGTACACGCGAAGAAAAAACATGAATGAATATGGTCACGGTAATATGATTTAAAAATTCTATGATTATTACAATCGTTATATGATTGCCATAATCATAATATGGTTGTAGTCATATTTTACGTCAATACCATGATCATATATATGATGGCAAGAATCATTATATGTTTGTCCAAACTATAAAATATGTTACGGATAATCAAAAAAAAATAAAAATGTATGATGATGGTTTCAGATTATGGTTATCATATATTCTAAAACCATCATATATATAATTATCCGTAACAGAGTTTATAGTTTGGACAAACATATAATGATTCTTGCCATCATATACATTATACATATATATTACCATGAACATACTTAACCATGTTTTTTCTCTGGGTGTATGTATCTCGAAATTTTTTTTCTTTTGTAATTTTCCAATTTTTTGTATAAAAAAAATTTTTTTTTTGCTTATATCTCGAGAATTTTTTTTCTTTTAAAGGCAGGTCACACACAAATATAATAGTTTTTGTTTAAAAAACTTGATGATTTTCAATAGCAAGAATCTCAAATTTTCTGATTAGTTGATACCAATAACGGGTCCTTACGACATCGGGGGGCTGAGAAAAGTTGATTTCAACAGACTGACAGACGGACATTGCTAAATCAACTTCCGTATCTATAAGGATTCAGAATATATATTCTTTATAGGGTCTCAAATGAATATTGTAGAAATTACAAACGGAATGACAAACTTATATATACCTTTCTCACCTGAGGTGAAGGGTATAAAAATAATAAAGAGTGATTAATATGTTATTTGCTTTACAAGAAAAATCAAATATCAATTTATAAACATTAATTAAAGTTCTAAGGACCAAAAAATGTTTATCATCCGAGACGGTCAACTTGGTACCACTATTCAGCTTAAAGTCTGGCTCCTCCTCTATTAATGTTCGAAACTTTAAACAAATCTAAGCAGTAGTTAAGATATTACATATTAATTAACATATATATTTAGTCCAGCCCCACTTTGTAGAGTAAATTATTTTGCGCTCAAATAACTTGTTTTAAACTTATGTGGCCAGAACGGTTGTTTCTAATTTTATAAAAAAATATGGTCTTTTATAATAATACTTTTCAATTTTAAAATTAGCAAATGAAATTTTTTATTAAATAAACTCTTTAAATCAGTGGTAACGTTTTTTTGCGGAAATATTTGACTAATGTGGCCGAATACTAATGTTTCTAAATAACTTCGTTAAAGTTATATAAAAAACTTCCAAATGTAAATTCGCCTTAAATTATTTCCATAAACAAATTGTGCAGTTCTAAACTAGTATAAATATATTTCTCCAAGAATTGTTTTGTAAAGCATTTGAATATTTAACAAATTAAATTGCGATATTGACATGCTATCAGTAGCAAAAGTTTTTTTTTTTGTTGACAAAGATTTTTGCTTATAAATTCTGTTTTAACTTTAACACTAATAAATACCCAGCCAACAAAAAATCAAAATCTACAAAAAAAAGTTAATGCTCTATAGATTTATAATGAATTTGATTTTATATTCACTTTAAATGTTTAAAAGATGCTCGATGCATTTGATTATAAACTTTTCGTTAGAAAAAAAAACTTTTGCTATTGAACACGTTCATATAAAGAAAACTTTTAACAGATTTCCATCTTAAAATGTCGCACCTGAAACAAGTATGTATGTATGTTCACTGTGTAACTTCAAAACTTGTATTTAAGGGGGGAGAGTCTGTGGGTGTTGGTAATTTGATAGGCCAATATAATTGAAAGTGAAAGTTTTTTGTTTTACAACTGAAAATTAGAAACATGAAAATGAAGATTAATTAAAATAATTGCTAAAATCAAAGAAGTACAAAATAAAAAAATAACTCAAAACAAATTAAATTTATAAATGCATATTGATTTCTATTTTTTACAAATCACCAACTAAATATATCCTTTGAATATTCAAATGAATTGCATTGCTTGTCATTAAATAAAATGTCTTAAAAATAGCAAAATGTGCTGAATATTGTTTACGTTGCGTTACACCAGCCTTTATTAATCTATTTTTTCGTAATAAATGTTTATTTTTGTTGCCTTGAATTTATTAGAATTTCTAATTTTACATTAGCAATTGTTTGTTTAGTCGATGGTAATTTCAAATTCAATATGAAGGTAGTATTTTCTTTGCCATCTCTTAAGGACTTCTTTTTGTTTAGTTTCCTTTTACTTTTTTTCTATTTGTGCCACTTGATCCAGTTTTGTATTGATTAGGTTTCGTGTCGTTGTATTAATTACATTGGAATCTTTATGTACGGCTGATAACATTTTTTTTTATAAACAATTAAGCAAACATTTTTATAGCAAAATTAAGGAATTTTTATTTTCAATTTTACAAAAATTTTCCTTAAAAAATTATAGAAACTTTTAATTTAAAGAAATTATTGAAAAATTTTTTTGATAAATGTTTTTTTTTAATTTTTTATGAGAATAAAAAAAATGTAATAAAAAAATAAAATTTTTTATTTTGTAAAAAGTGGTGAAATGATAAATGATTTATTAAGAATTGTCTATTTGTATCGGCCAATATTATTTTATACAAAAATGTTTCTTAAATTATAAAAAAAAATTAATTTTATATAAAAACAGGCAGAGGCCCGGTACGCTCGTTACCCGTTAATGAAATTTTTTACGATTTTGAGTATTTTTTGTGGAATCATGTAGATTAACAACGATGTTAGCCAGATAAACAAAAATTAAATCTACTTTGGATGGTGCCACTTTTCCGCTTTTTAGTATTTTTTGCATGCCACTTATCAACAATAAAATTACTTAGACCAAAATTGAAATTCTCCCTATCACCGTTCGCCAGAAATTTAAAAATTAACATATACCTTGTATGAAAGGTGACAAATTTCTTTAATTTTTTGTGCAACAACTTACATTATTGACAATGGGACTAAAATCAAATTAGGAGAATCTCCTTGTCACAGTTGCCAGATACACACAAATCTACATTTTCTTCGCATGGGGGTGCCACGCTTTCTATTTCAATTTTGATCAGTTTTTGTCTGACCCAGTACATAAACAATAAATTTGCTTGTAAGAATTTTAAAGACAGTGTTCTCCAAATATACAAAGTTTATTATTTATTTGTAGGGAAGTTGCCACGCCCACTAATATAATCTCTGTAGATTTCAACTTTATAATGAATTATCAAAACAAGGTTTAAAGATTTTTTTATCTACATATACTTATATATATATATGAAATAGTAAGGTGACTGATTGACTGATGTACTGATTGACTCCGAACTGTAATGTACTTTTAGAAAAACAACTTGTTTAATTTTATTTTATTCATCATTGTTTCATAGTTTTTAATAACAGACCATAGTTGGTCATAGCCGAGTATCGTGTTCATACTTGTATTTACATCGAACGGTTTTGCTTGCCAATGTTTATAGGACAGAGACTTAAGGCAAAAACCAAAAAAAAAGACACACGTTTAACTTTAGGACCGTTAAATAACATTTCAGTTTTATCTCTTTCACTTAAATATATCAATTATTCATGAACTTGACGCACTTGCTACTCTATGAACTTTGGCCTGACCTTTTTATTGTTTTGGTTTTTTGTGGCAATCTAACTAAACACATACACACGCAGCAAAAACTGGGTAATGGCTTGATCTTACTCAACAACATATTGTTAAATGAGTATAACATTCCGTCTGAATTACTTAGAAGTAGTTTTCTAATAACAAGATTATATTGTGATACGTAATAATTTATTTAAAAAGAAATAAATGCTGCATACACTTTGACTGAAAAAATTGTTAGAAGTCACCTAAATTAGTTATTATGATTCTCGTTTGGGTTAACATACTTTAAGTATAAGTGATTATATTTTCGACGCATATTTATAAATTTAAGCGGCCGTTTTCAAACCGGCTCTAAAGGTTTTTTTAAGTGTTTTTGTTAAACGAAAAAAATTTTTGGAGCCACTTTAATAAGTTATTATAATTCTCGTTTGGGTTAACATACTTTAAGTATAAGTGATTATGTATTCGACGGATGTTTATAAATCTAAACTGCGGGTTTCAAAGCGGCTTTAACGGTTTTTTTTAAGCGTTTCTGTAAAACATAACGTAAAGAAGTAACAAAACTCAGTTTCGTTATCAGAAAACCGTATTTAATACATTATTGATATTGGTTTATGTAGGTTCATGCAATCAATTGGATATTTTATTTAAATCTAACGGTTTTTTTAAGTGTTTCTGTTAAACTTACTTAATGACATTAAAGTAATGACTTCACAAAATTCCTATTTATAAGCGAGGGTGGCAATGACTAAGTACTACTTGCCTCCAATGACATCGCCCTGTTAAAGTAATGGGTTATAATGCCAAAAGGTAAGCAGTGCATTACAAAGCAATGCAAGTTTTTGCTGGGCACATACAATTAAATGCCAAAAAGTTCTTCTTTATTATTGTTAGACTTTGGCCTTGCAGTTAAATGCTACAAGCGAAACTTCGAACACATTACTTTTATTCACATATTAATAGTCATTAAGTCAGTGATTGAGTGGGTTTACATCATTTTTATAAAATAATTTTAATAAAGGAAATATTTGTGATGTTTTTTTTTATTTACAACCTAAAGAATTTCCGCAAATTTAATAAGAGTTAATTTAATAAAAAAAACTAGTGTTAAAACAAGTCGAATGAAAAGAACATTAAGTTAATTATTTCGAATATAAAAAAAATATATTTCAACTTGATATAAATAAAAAATAATTTACTGCAGACAGCGAATGATAGAAAGATAAAAAGCAGGCTTATTTTTATCAATTAACTGGTCACACCTCCAGTTACTTAAGTCGTCTGCTTAGATTTTTTATTTTTTCATGTAGCTGTTTATTTTTTTTTTTCATTTGTCATTCTTAATATCTTTGTACTAATGACATATTACAAGAATTGTCGCCATCGTCTAAAATACCAACTTATTACTACATTAAGTCCTAATAATGATCTCACACATCCATCCATTTATCTAACCCGTCTGAGCCTCAGCCATGCAAATCATATGAAAACATTTATGATTTATTAAATGCCATGATTAAAACTGACAATTCCTCTCTCTTAAGTTAACAGCAGTATTAAGGAATAGATAAAGAAAAAAATTATAATTTTCTTCCTCTATATGGCCGGCCGCCAGCTGATAGAGTAAAAAATGTTGCATGGCTGTCTGCGAAATGTCCACTTAAATTTCAATTTTTTAAATACAAAAGAAAACTGACATCCCATACGAAAAATGCTTGATAAATATGAGTTGAAAACTCATATTCACTCACATGACAATTTAGTAATAGAAAAAATATAAAAACAAAAACTATGAAAAACCTCGTGAAGAAATATGATGGCAATCTGTGGTATCTTTCTTAAATATTTTAAAGTTTATATGGCTCATTAGCACTATAAACCTAAAACAGGGGGTAAGATTAAAATGTGGGCACTAAGAACTTTAAAGTAAAACCCCAACACAAAAATAAATATTAAAGAACTCTTTTGGATGTTATTTAAAATGGAAAGCAAACAACAACTTTTCAATATACCTTACAAATCTGTTCTAAACCCAAAATGTAAAGTAATAATTTTATACAACTTTTAACATTTTTAAAATATGTAACAAAATATTTTATACAATTCGGACCAGCAAAAAATCTTAAGGTTTTAAATTGTTAATTTTTACAAACACATAGATAGAGAAAGAGACGCACATTGCTAAATAGAATTACCTGTAAAGATTAAGAACTATTATATAAAAAGAAAATTATTAAGTTAATTTTATATAAATTTTTAGTTTGTTTTTAACACAAAAAAAAGCACAAATTTTTAATTTTTATTTCAAATTCTCTAAAAGCTTAAACTAAAAACAGCGTGTCACTTGTAGTAAACGCTTAGAAATTGTTGAAATATCGTACGTTTATAGGGTTAAAATAGCCAATAGTCACCCTTTTAACATTTGGTATTAGCGGTTTTGGTAACAATCGCCTGGACTTTTTTAAATTTCATACAACTTTTTTGTTTTAAATAAATTCTATGTCGAAGAAGGGATCGTAAGTAACTTTTCACTCACTATTATCTGATACATAGTCAAGCACGAACGTTTTTGTTGTGGCTCATGCTTACATGACTGAATAAATATTTGCTAACTATAACGAAACCTATAAGTTTCGAATAACTCAGGAAAAAAAATAAACAAAATTAAATGTTTTATAAAATTCATTTAAAAAAGAAATCACACCAAAATTGTAGTCACGCTCACTCACGTCAATTTTGTTACGCCTACGCCCACGTAATTGAAATAAATCTTTAATTACGATTATAAAAGACCACGGTACTTACGCTTATCACGTGAGCGGTTCTATCTTTATTTTCTTCTCGATGAATTTAATTTGATATACAATTGATGAACCTAAAAGTTAGAAATATGGTTTAGAAGAGTTTAGGATTGTTGAATTTATCAATTAAAAAAAATGTAGAGGTACATTTATTTTATTTTCTATTACTGTATTAATCCTCTTTAACATATAATGATAATAAAAACTTTCTATCGTTTTACGTTTAGTGTGAGCAGGGGAGCCCTTTACACATTTTAGTATTTTAAAAACTTATAGTTTTTCTGTCCCTAGTAAAAATGATGTTATATTTTGTTATAACAAAACCCTTATTATTTAACAATTATTAAAAATTAAGCAAAATAATATTTAAATTATTTTAATTTGGTTGTCATAAGGTGATTCAAAAATTAATACGTTTTTTTAAAGGCTAATCTGATTGGCATGGACTTAGGCTACATCCCAAGAAGCATGACCATGAATATATAAATAGATACATAACAATTTCGTTAGCCCAAAGCACGGATACATTTAATAAGTCATTATGCATACTTTTCGCCATAAAAGACTAAGACTCATATTTAGGATTTGAAAAAGACGACAAAAGATTAACATAAATAGGAAATAAGAGGAATGTTGCCCACGTTTTCCTGTCAATATTGTTAGTATGTTGACCGTTTGCCAACAGATTTTTAATAACAAAGTTTTTCATGAAAAATGCTTACAACACCAACAGCAGCGGCAACAGCAACAGCAACAGCAATTGTTATCATAAGATTAAAAAATGAAAAATAATTTATAAAAATAAGTGAGACATTTTCAAACAATTGCTGTCTGCGTTAAAGATGTTGACGTGAAAAATAATAAAAGCCATATGTATGAATGTTTTTTGTTGCCTTTAAGATGATGACAAACCAAAGGAAAACATATAAAAAAGATGAGGAAGACGTGCAAATTATATTTTCCATCTAAGCACGCGATTATAATGTTTAAGTTTATATTTATGTTTAGAAAGGATGTCGTCAGACATTTATCTGGGTAATTTGAATTATATTAAGATTAATTTTGCAATGCAAATAAAAAACCATAAATAGAAGTTTAAAAATTAGAATTTAATGTGATGCTTGAATAATTTTAATATTTAGCTTTAGGACGCTAAAGTTTAAAAAAACTTTATTCACCGATTGTTGTTATTTAATTTCGATTTAATATTTCGAAATTTGTATAGATATTTTGTGGACAAACACACCTACACAATCACTGATATACCATAAAAGTGGGCCTTATATGTGTGTATGTATGTATGTTAATCCATTTGTCTTCTTATTAGTCTTAACCTCTTAATAACATTCTAGGGAAAAAATCGTTTTGAGGTAATTTAAAAAGCAATAAAATGTATATTTTATTGTAGAAAGTAAACTGTAGGAAATATATATATATATATATAGTATATAAATAATATACTTGTTTGTTGTACGAAGTTTAAAATGCGTTTGATATATGTACATATTAATACCCTACACTAACGTATATTAAAACTTATTTAACTACCTTCGTATTGTGTAATAAAAGTTGTTTAGACAACATCTTCAAAGCAAAAGTCTGCATTTAAAGTTGCAAACTGCAATTGAAGTCTTCCCTTTTTCCGTTGTCTGTTGTTTTTTTCTTTGTTACAAGGATGTGGCTTCTACAATGTAGTGTTGAAGGTATTGTTGCTGCTGTTGATGTTCTTGTAAGGTTTTTTTTTTGGTCTTTGGCTTAAGGCATGCATGCTGCAGTATAAAAAACTAGTTTTTCCTGCATTTTAAGTAAATGTTGTATGTATTACTCCCGGGGTATATAAAGAACATGTTCTTAGTAATAAAACAAGACTGTTAAAAAACAAAAACGGAACCACTAAAACGAAAAAGTTGCAAAACTATAATACACTGCAAGAAAAGCATATGTTTTTCTTATACTTTTGCGTAGTTAAATTTGAATTTCAGTGTTACGGTTTTTAACGGCTTTAAGAAATTGTGTTTTGGGAATATTAAATATTATTTAAAACAAATCTATTAAAAAAAGGTTATACTATATACATTAAATATAATTCTAAAATTGGTAGATCACCCTAAATCTATTAGCTGTTGGAGTTAGTTTGCTTAAAAGCTTTGTTCGATCTTTATAATTGTAAAAAGACGGGGTATTTATTTGAGGTAAATAAATTATTTTTTTATTAAAATATTTAATAAGGAAACCTTTTAAAAATATTAACTGTCGTTTATTTTGTGCAACAACATAGTAATATGTATGTATGTATGTATGTGTTAATGCCAAATTCTTCATAAACATTTGTCGGTACTTGTCAAATTTACTTTAGGTTATATATATGAAAACTGTTCATTATACTAGAAGATTGCTATCTGTTTATCTCTTTCTAATTATTAATACCTAAAGTAACATGTCAGCGTGGTCAAAATTCCGTTTTAGCCTTAAGTGAATATACATTGTATTCTATCTTAAGTCGATCCGAAAAGGTAATCCTTGTCCAAATAAATATTCTTTTTATACAATACACCCTAATACATTCGTTTGTCTTTTATTTTCTCCTTTTTCTAATGGGGCTTATTCCGGAGTTAATAAAATAAAGGGAAAATTATTTTATTAACTAGGTCAACTGATTTTCCGAATTCTTCTCCAGCTTTCAACCCATTCCGTTTGTCACCCCAACAGTATGCACATGATGTATTAAAAAGGAATATTTCTAAAGTCAGCGAGAATTTGGGGATTAAGGATGAAATTTTTACTACATATACGGTTGATTCTGATATTTCGGGCTTTTGCGACATCAGTTTTGGCAACGAAGTTTTTTTCCAAAATTTAGTATTTTTATCTAGCGTTAATAGCGTTAATACTTTGAAGAATATCTACTCAATGAGCACTCACACACAAGAACAAGATTTAGTTGAACAATATTAGGCTTATAGGCAAGAGAGGCGAAAAAGAGGCAAAAACACATTTTTCTTTGCCTCTCTTGCCTATAAACTAATATTGTTTGACTTAATCTTGTTCTCGTGTGTGAAGGCTCAATTATCATAAATACATAATAAATCAAATATTTTTTACAAAGAAATAATGAAAATTTATTACAAATTTATAAAAAATAAAAATATTCTTTAAAAGTAAAGAGCTTTTTTTATTTTTTGGTATAAAATATTTATCAGACAATTTTTATTTATTTTATTTTAAATTCATCACAATAATTTTTTTGCGTGTATATCTATGTATTTATGTATATACAAAAAAAAACAATCTTACATTACACGATCAACAATTGAAACTTAAAAAAACACGCAAAGACTATAAAACCACAAAAAGGACCAGTTAATGCATAAGACATGGCAACTTTTTTAGTCACACTTTAACAAAAACTGAGACAAAATACAAAACAGCAGGCAGAGATCGCTCAACAACAACGACAACAACACAAAAAAGTATTCAAAAAACAACACAAACGCATTTTGGGCATATATTCAGCAGCAGACATGTCTCCTCTTTTTTACTTTGGGCTTTTAAAAACATTAAGCATACCTTCATATCCTATGTACATAGGACGTCTGATGTCTGTCTGTACTGATGTCGTGCTCTCTTGTCATTCTTGGGAAATTAGTCAAGAAAATGAGAAGACGCAAAAAAACAAAGAAAATAAACTTAAAAAACATGATTTCCTGATTTCATTCATGATTGTTAGCGCTGATTTCTGTTGCTTTTTTTTATTTTTTATTTTTAAAGCTTTGGGGCCACCACCAGTTCCTGTTTTCATCAATTTTATATTTATACCCTACACCATCATAGATGTTAAGGTACTAATGTTGTTCTAAAGTCTGAAAAATTCCCAACACCCTTCCTTAAATTATTCCGATTGGCATCATTTTCTATGCATCTAACTGTCCATTTAAACTTTATAATTAAAATAAAAGACGTAATTTTAAATATATTTCTATTAAATAAAAAAGTTAAGGCACATTTTTGGGACCAGGTACGAATACTATTGATTTTTCTTATAATCAGTCCACGATTTCACCTAACCCCTATACAAACGTCCTCTCGAAATCGGATTTAAACGTTCATAATTGACTTTTAAATTTACGAATTCTATGGTGATCAAGCCATTTTGGATCCTGCATATATAAAATGCTTATTTCCGAAAGTCAACTAAAAGTTGTTAAAAGGTTTAAAATATTTGAAAACGCTATTAAACTAATCTCAAATAAGTTCTATGTAAACACAAATATTTCGGCTGAATTTTGCAATGTTTGGTCTATAATTGGTCCTAGTTTATTTATAAGGCATACTTCTAGACAAATAGAAGGAAAGAAAAGTCACTGAAAGTCAGGTGTCGGGTTTTTTATACGGACCACCTGCGTTGCACTGGAAACGAAAATTGGCAGCCCTAATACCAGTGCCTGTCTGGTAGGCTTAGCTAGCAGCCCTAGCACCAGAATAGGATGCTTTAGCCCAATCCACTAATCATCTGAAGCTAAAAGGATTAATGAAATCATAAGACGGCCCTATGATCCTTATAGAAACAACAGGATTTAATATATATACTTCTTAAAATAAACTAAACGATCCTAAAGCTTTGAAAATATATGATTCAATATATAAAATTTACCACAAATTATAAATAGTTTTTTGTGAACGTGAAGTTCCTAAATAAATTTTGTAATGATCGTCCCATAATTGGTCGTAGTTCCCACAAACATATTTACCCCACTTCCGAAAACGCTAATAGAATTGTTGAAATTTATAGCAAAAATTACTTAGATAAACATTTAACGTGAGCACAAATCCCTCTACAAAAAAATGTAATGATCAGCCTATTACATATAGGACCCACTTTCAGAAATTACCTAAAGGTTTATAATACCGTTAAAAATAAATCTAAATGTTGGCCTTCTATTGTTTAATGCCGGCATTAATGTCGTGTAGGTTATAATATTGTCGGAGTCAATCGCTTGTTTGAAGCTGAAATTTCTTGAGTCAAAATTTTTCTAAAGATTCGTACGATTCTTGATTTTTTCTTTTATTGCTCTTAGTTGGTAGTGACCATTTTGGGACTTGAGGAGTTTTGTCTATTTATGGCCTTTTTTTATTATTTTAACATTTATGGTAAACTTTTTTTTCGTTTTAAGCAACATGCAACAATAATGATTGTTGCTAAGAGCAATAAAGTTTTGAACAAATTAAAGAAAATTATGTTGCAAAAATAAAAGGAGATAAAACAGAGAAAAAAAGTTATTGTAGTTTGTAATGAGTTCCTCTTAATTGTAAAAGAAAAATTAAGCAAAAAAATATATTTTTAAGTGCTTTCAAATACAACAATAAAAAAGTATTGAGCTGCCAGTTAGTCCCAGTGTTTAATAATTGAAAAAAAAACTTTAAAATAAATATAGAAACTATCGATTACAGCTTTAGAAAGGTTAAATTCAAAATAATTCAAATTTAAGTTACTAATGTTTAAAAACATAATTTTAATGAAATGTTTACCTGCTTTGTAGATGCTTAAGTACTTTCTACCATTTTTCTTTTTGAATTTTTGGCAACCCTGGCAAAACATTTACTGTTAATTTAGACGAGGGTAAGATAGATTCTGGCAATTTTTTTATACAATTTTTTTATGTTTTAATGGTTTTAATGTAAAAAATATATTAATAAAAAGTTACGTTTTAAAAATAAGACAAAAATATTTGTTAAAAAACCGCTAGAATTTCTGTGAACTTTAATCAGTATTAATCAATGCAAACTGTTTTATTTTAATTCCATAAACATATAATTTTTAAAGTAGCGAAAAAAATAATATAAAACATCACGTTAAATTTACATCAACTAACGCTTAACGTAATGCAGCCTTTCCAATGTAATTTTGGTAGCTAAAACTTAAAAAATCATATTTGTATAGCCCTTCTTTAGCAACAAATTGTGTTTTGGCAGCAAAACTTGATTCATCTGTAAACATTAATGTATTAATGAAATTACTCACGATGCCTTTAACTTGAAACTAATATTTCAATCCTTTTTGCAAAAACCAATCAACGAGCATAAGATTTATTTATTTAATCTTTGGGTTAAAATGTCAAAATATTATTCCTGTAATATCCATTATGTTTTCATGTTGTTACAATAAATTTATTATTTCAATGCATGTGATTGCAAATATGTGACATTTAAGCTTAAAATTGTAATCCAAAATAGTTCAAAGTTTAAATGTAACATGTAGTAGATGACAGGCAGCACTTTTATTATATTAATACCTTTTTTTATTTTTTTTTATGAACATATGTATGTATGTGTATGCTGAAATATGCAATTATTTGAATATGCATTAGTGTGACCCATTATTTTTGCAAAACAAAATTGGTAAATTCCAGTGATTAAAATAGGTTAAATTTCTCCTAATTTTTGCGAGCAATCAAAAACTACAACATTGTAGAATAAATAGGTCAAAAATGTACCCTTAAAACTTTGTATTTGTTAGCAAATTGCCTAAAAAAATTTGGTATTAAACAAATTTTAACCTTATTTTTACAATTTGTACCTTAATATAAAACAAGGCAGATAAGATAAAAACTGCTTTTCGGGACATTCTAATAAAAATATGTAAATGCGAAAAGTAAGCAATTACGCCATCAATGGCTGGACAATTTACAAATATGTATGTAGTAGGTACACGCAAAAAAAAACATGGTTGTGGTGATTAAAATCGAAGGGCATTATAATATGATTGTAGCTAAACTATATAATGATCGATTTTAATCATAACAAGTTTAATTAAAATGCTATTATATAATCATACTATGACCATTTATTATCATAACGTTTTTTACCATGATCAATATATCGTTCCATATAATCATTATATAATTCCATTTGATTATAATTAAGTTTCTTATAATCATAATATGGTTCCACACAACTGTAAATTTATTTCGTTTTACCATAATATGATTCCACATAACC
>NDXZ01006363.1:2260-31139 GCA_003055125.1 Paykullia maculata | reverse complement strand
CCATGATATCACAGATAATGCATTTGATTATAAGCTGATTAAATTCCAACCCGTTATGAAAATGTTTTTTTTATACATCAACATTAAATAAATTAAATCACATTGGTATTGACATTATTAAATAAATAAATACAGAAGCTGCATATCAATATTAATTTAAAAATTATGAATATCAACTTGTATCAACTATTATCTAAAAAGTTCTAAAAGTAAAAACCATTGGCCTTGACAAATAAAATATACAGGGTGACCTAAAGATCCTTTAAAATTCTACTACCCATCGATTTGAACATATTTATCTTATGCAATTTGGAACTCTGACTATACCTGCTGTAGTCGTAGGTGGCGTAATCAAGCTTGTAACTTTTCTCGGTAAAAATTAAGTTTTAAGCTGCCAGTTTTTTTACTTTAGTTACTTGGGCACTGAAGCATGTAGTTGGTAACTTAACAAATGTAATAAAGTGTTAATGTTACCCTGTCACTCCCTTTTTGAACGTCACACTAACTGTGTGAATTTTTTCGTGAAAGATGCGTGAGTTTTTAGTGCTCCCAATAACAATTTTATTAAACCTACGTCTTGAGACCTATCATGTTTAAAAAACGAAAATTCCAAATATGTAACGTCGTACGGTTCATGCTTTAACCGGGCTGTTCTGCATATATCAGTATATTCAGCAGAGACAGCAATAGATATTGCCAAATTGCTGTAATTCTTTATAATCCAACTTGAAAAGAAAACCCTTTATTAAAAAAAAAATTGTTCCTTTCAACTGGACTTGGCATATTTTCTTACTTTTTAAAATCTTTTTTTGGACTTAGCATATGTGCCTACCACTGCAGTCCAGCAAGAAAAAACAAAATAATGGTATTATTTTTGCTTGTAAATAATGTATTTAGAATTATACTTGCAAGCTACATCAAAATCTCAATTTCGACGAAAAGTGGACTTAGCCCTTTTCTGACTGAGGTAACGATAAGTAAAATAAAAAATACTTTTCTATTCAATTCATTTATTTCATTTCTTTCACATAAATCTTTTAAAAACAAAAAAAATTGAATTTGTTTTTTTTTTTAATTTTTAAAACATTTCAAACCAATTAGAGAGTGACTGACTAAATACCCTTATGTGCCAATGTGGCACAATTTCATCAGAAAGAATTTATTAAATGTCTTTTTTGTTATGATTCAAAAGATTTGCAAATAAAATAAAATTTGTTTATCAAAATCTTATAGATTTAAAGCCAATTAGCAGCATCTTTCAATATAATTAAAATTGTGGTTATATGCTTTTATTTCTTATTTATCTTTGCAACTATATGACTTTTAAAACAATGAAGTAATTAAAAGAATAATAATAATTAAATAAACAATAACCCTTTTTGACTAAACATCCATCGAACTTTACTTCCATGTCTTGTCAACATATTTTTGTTGTACTTTAATCTTGCTCCTTTTTAAATTAAATAGATCTAATAAGACTCATTTCATCTTAATTTATTTGCCCCGACTGCATGTGACAACATAGACAGTCAAAATTAATAGATATAAAATTTAATAAAGCTCATAAAATTAAAATCAATAACTTTTTGCTACTCATAAATTTGTTATGTATTAACGTATTTCTTGCCTTCTTCATAATTAATTTATGCCATAATGAGTGCGGCAAGTTAAGGCAATGGTTTTTATTATCATTATTATTAAATATGTTTTTTTTTCTCTTTCGTTTTGTTTTGGTAACAAATTAATGGCCATACAAACAAATTTACGGCATGTCAGTGGCAATTAGATGAAATAAACACAGGAGGGTGTATTTATTTACGGAAAATTTGTGTTTTCTTTTCGGAAATTAGGGAGAAGTTTGTGTTAAATTTCTTTTATGATAGAAATTTAAGAGTGGTGGGGGAGTATCTTAAAATTTTAATTTTGCTGTTCTGTGCTTCAAATACAAATACATACAATATCTTTATAAAATAATTTGTTTTTAATTTTAAACAAAATGTTTCTTTAGTAAACATATTTTAAAATCATTCTTTTTGTCTTAAATTTTAAGACAAAAATTTCTCTTTTGCAAAGTTGTTGAAATTTTTTACATAAACAAATTTTTAGTTGTTCTTTAGATAGATTTTTGCAAATGTTTTTTATTACATAAAATAAATATTTCTATTACATAAGATAAGTCAGGTAATAAACATCTAAAATTTAGTCTTTATTGTAATCTGTACACTATGAAAAAATTAAAAAATATTAATATTAAAGACTATAAAGAACTCTAACTTTAACTATGAGAACTTAAAAAAATCTAAAATCTAATCCTTGAAAATGTTCTTTTGAGTTTAATTTTTCAAATAAAATTTTATATATTTTTTAAAAAATTTTTGTGTGATTATTATTCTTGTGCAATTTGCCTTTAAACCTCCCCTAAGTATTGCTGTTTATTGCAAAAGACACATAGACACTAAGTGTTTATTCCTCAAAATATAAAAAACAATTTACTTTTGTTTTTTTGCAAAATTTCTTTAAAACTTTAATGCTCAAAATAAAAAAAAATTAAAGAAAATCAACAACCAACATCTTCTTAACCACTTCAGACACTTAACAATTCATGTTTTTTGTTTTCCTTTCGCTGTTAGAACTTTTTTTTTTGCTTTTTTTGATATGTCCATTGTACCTGTCCCATTAAATCTTATATTTTCCCCAGTGACCAAAGAGAATGAAAGACATTTGAAAGAAAAAAACATAGTTTTTGTTGTTGCTTTTGTTGCCAACAACTACAGCAACACAATCTTACTGTCACCTTGAATGGCTATCAAAGTTTTTAAATTTTTTTTTTTTTGTTACACTTTCTTGTGCTGCACATTTTCTTTCTAAAATTATATAGAACTTTCATTGGGTGTTGGTGCTGCTATTCTTGTGGCTGTTTTTTTTAACTTTTCGACTGCCTAACGGTTTATTTTAGTGTTTAAAGTTTTCCATTTGTGTATTTTTTTCAAATTTTTTTGCCACGTCTTGGCGTTTTTTTTAGTCACCATCTTAGTAGCGCTACACAATATTTTCTTAAAAATGTTTCGTAACTTAAAAGTTAAAGAACTAGTGCCAAAATAATATTAAAAAAAAAATTAAAAAATAAACAAATATTTTTTTTAATTATTATTTTTAAACGTCTGTCATCTAACTGTCTCTGAGATTCAACAATTTTTGATTGGTAAAATTAATGTAGCGCACTTGCAGGATTACCTTTATTTACTTTTACTCAAAATTATTTGTCTTCATTTTGTGCTTCAATTTGTTGTTTGTTTTAGTAGTTTGTTAAGACAGAATTTAGTTTAAGCCACAAGTGCTTAGTTGTTTTTCTTAATTTGCATCGAAAACATGGGAAAGAAAAAGTTTACTTTTCTTGGTTCATTTTTATTTTATTTTCTTATTGTTTTCGATGTTATTGGCTACTTGCACATAATAACCTGATAGAATATTAAGATAAATGATTGCAAAGAACTTGCAAAACTAGCGAGTTTAAGTTAAGGTCTGACAAAATTCTAAGGATATCAGTAAATGAAGGATATCAGGAGTAAACAACTTTGAGTCATTGGCATAAAATTATATTTTTGCCAGATAAACTAAAATATTTTTGTAAAATTTTAAACTACTGTTAATATTAAATGTTGTGCTTTAGTTAAAATTAAAAATATCAAAAAGGGAGTAAAGAACCCCTTATCTATGCTAACTAGCAGGGTCGATAATGAAAACTAATGTGGGTGCATCAGTGCATTTACCATTCGTTTTTTGAGGACATAAAGGACATAAAACAAGTAACCTCCTTTGTTAATCCTAGAACACAAAGTGCATATTAAGCAAGCTAATATTCCAAGTAACATACTCCAGCAAATATTGGAACACAGCTATTAAAGAGACAAACAAAGATATATGTTCTAAATTTAATCATCACCAAAAAACAAAAACATATATGAAGTTGGCGATAAAATATGTGCACTTCTGAAAAAGTACAAAAAATACAGTTAAATATAACTTAAATCATAAAATGCAGACTATTACAGTTAAACTACGTCAGGGAAGCGTTAAATGAATTTGACGGTTGTTAATTTTAAGCAAAAAGTAAGTGATTTTTGGTGCTAACCTTTTCAGTCATAAGATCTGTTTTAAATGTATCTTGAACACTCATCACAGCACCTTGTTTAGTATTTAATACAATTTTAAATTAAACTTCTTTAAATTTTGATAAATTCCTCATAAAGAAATTTTTTCTTAAACTTAAATCATATTCTGCCCAAAGTACATACTTGCTCTTTTTACTAGAACTAAAAATCAATTCACTTATTTTAATCCTTGCATTTTTCCTGTTTTCTATTAAATTTTAAAATCTCACTTTAACATTTTTGTTATTTTTGCAATACGTTTTTTAATAACCATTATTTATATGTGGAATTCCAAACCAGGCCACTAAGTAGTTTCATAAACAAGCATTATTTGTAGTTAAATGTTGGTATTACAACACATATCCTGCCTTAATGATAACTTTCCTTTTTGTCCTGACCAAACGAGTAAAAGCTAAAAAAAAAAACATTTTTGAATTCCATAAACACCTCCAGGTATTAACTAGAAGTGAACTGAATTTACTTTAAACTAGTAAAAAAAAATCATTAGAATTGTCCCAAAAACTTATATGTGCAATTTGTAAGAAACTGTAAAGGAAGAGCAAAAGAAAATTTGTCAGCAGCAAAGGAGAGAGTTGAGTAATATTACTTTAAGAGAAATTTATTAACAGTTTAACTGTTACTTTTCCATACAACTGTTAAAGTACAGAAGTTTTAAATTGTTTCTAAAAATGCTGATAACAGAGAAGGACTGTCATGCTTCTTAACATAAGGATTTACAAGCACTGTAGAGTTTATGTTATGCAAAAAAATAATAAGAAATTCTCTTTAAATTTATAATGTTATACACTATATTTCAAAAATACTAGAAAATACTACTGTAACACAGAGCAAGAGAAATTAAATTTTATATGGTTTTAACAAAAATGATGCACTTTTTACAAGCCTTTATTAATTGCATCTGTCCCGGTGTTTATAATAAAACTTTTCAAATAAAATTGAACCGACTGTTTGATTGAGCTAAAATTTAGCACACACTTATGAATTAGAATTTAGTGCAATTAAGTTTAATAGAGCTGAAAGAGTTTTACTGTACAAAAATACATAACCATATTTACATTGCATTGGTAATATTGATAATAATTTGTTTATTAGAGCCAAAACGGCAATGATGGGATAACCGAAAGTGGTTTCCAAAAGAAAAATGCAATTACTGTTTGCTTCCAACTTGCTTAATGTCATTTTAGTAATATATTGATGTAAAAATTTAATTAATTTAATTAATTAATTTAATTAATTTTAGGAACAAAAGAAATACGCTGGATTTATTTCCTTTAATTTATAACTTTTCGTATTAAAGTTAGAATGAAATCAAATTTACTTTAAAGAATTGAATATAGAAGCAAATTTTAAAGATCTAATGAATTCATCTTAATTATCTGTATATATGTTCATGTGTGATTGAATAACAAAATGGCTAAATATGCGTTTCTCTTCTAACTTTGAGATAAATATTTCGAAAAAAAACTCTGGTAAAATTGTTTAATCTAAACACATCAGAAGAGAATCAAAAATAGAAGATAAAAAATAAAAATTATGTATTGATTTTTTCTGGTACCCTATTTCATTTTCGAGTAAAATAACAATACACTTTGGTTGAAGCCATATTCTCTAATCTACGAACATTTGGGATCAGTTTATTAAGATTTCGCCTCTCTTAATAATAATTCAGGACAGTTTATATCAGACTTAGATCAGCTTCCTAACGCTTGATGTCAGTCGGTTAAACTAATCGGCTACTCTTAAATTTTAATAATATTATTTCCTCCAAGACTATTTGGATTTTTGAGTCATATGTTAATATCCCTTCATTTTTTATTTATTCCGGTTACCCTAAATTTATTCCTAATAAAACTAGACTATAATACTGTTTATAAAATGACTGCTAAATTATCACAGCCCTAAATGTAGAAATTGCTATTACTGAGATATTCATTCTTCGCCAAATAAATTTAAAAAATTTCCTAATGTTGTTCTTTTTTGAGGCCAAACTAAATTAACCTCAAACAATCGAGTTTTGCCAAATCGGCTGTCACAGAAGCAGTGGTGTCAATTCAAAGCTCTCAGTTTGTAGATATAAGAATTTTACAAACACACAAAATATGTTCGTACATAACCATATATTAACTGTTGAACTGTATTTAAAAATCTTATTTTCCCACCATGTTCAAGGGAGTTGTTAAGCATGTCAAGCCAAATTTAATTCAGACTGAAAAACATTTCCGACTCTGACTGCCCATCGTCAATCAATTCGCTTAACTATGAAAATTTAGCAATGACATATTCGCCGCGGGTTTTTGTTGGGCTCTCTGACGTTGAAATAGAAAAGGAGAGTACAAAAAACGTGTGTATCATTCGTTTTGCATCTTTTGTGTCTATCAGTCGCCCTCATAACATAAATATTCGGTGAACTCGAGAAAGTAACTATTAAATATTCAGTGACAAGATCCCCAGCATCCTCCGGCTCCTAAACATCACTCCGCATGTTGTGAAGTATTAGTAATAAGTATTGGATTAAATAAATCTTGTAGTGAGTACAAACCTAAATTGGCAAACGGTGTTTTATTTGTTAATACAAAAGCAGTCTCCCCTGGGTCCCCGTCATCCTCGGGTGCTCCAGCCATACCCACCCCCTTTGTGTACTAACTGCCCCCAGTATAAGTGTTCGTTAAATAGCCCAAAAATAAACACACCAATTAAAAACCTTTTGATTGAATTTACGAAAATAATTACTGCAAATATTTGAAAATAATGCACATATAACATATGCTTTTCGTGATCAATAAAGCAAAACTTTAATTTTACAAAAAATCCAACAAGTGTTAAAAAAAAAACTTTTTAATATAACCAAAAATTATTAATATTTTTATGTGTTTTACCCAACAATTTTATGAAAATACGAATATAAATTTGACATTATAAAGATTAATGCTTCTAACATTATTTTCAGTAACTTGATTTTCTTTACAACATACAAAAAAAAAAACATTAGGTTGTAAATAAAGATAATAAAATCAAATTATTGTTAAAATATTAATAAGAAAAACATATATGAAAACATAACACTTATATTTCAATATACACTGCGTTGCATTACTCAAATAGCACTTTATTAAGTATTTTTGTGAAGTTGTGAGATCACTGATTCCTTGTTGTGAAAAAAATTAAGAAATACTTCTTAAACCAAAGAAAAGTTTTAAATTGCTATCCAGGTTTTTGATAACTTTATTTGATATCAAAATATTTATATATTGAATTAAAGAAAATAATTAAATAGTTACTTGTATAAGCTTGTGTCCAATTCGTGGTTGATGTTTGACTGTAAATAATTGTGTTATTTAATTTATATGTCGTACAAAACAACAAAACCTGAAAAATAAATAAAATAAAATATATAACAAATTATCAGGAAACACCTTATTATACAGCATTACATTTATTTTAAATAATTTTGATAAACAAAAAACATTTAATAAATACATTTTCTTATAACAAAATTGTATCATTCCAACTAAAAATATTTTTTGTTCCAAGCAAAAAAAAAGGAAAAATGTTCAGTGTTAAACACTAAATAATATATTTAATACCATATTTCAAATATATAAGTATGTACTCAGTTACACATATTTGCGCATCAAAGTAACGTTTACTTACAGATACATTAGGTCCTGCAACAATATGACAACAACCATCATAGTGCCCTTAGCGATACAAATATCCACTGGGTCTTACAATTGGTTTTGTTTTATTGGTTAACAAAGTTATGTCGACAATTTCCTACCGCACACTCAACACACTCACCAATAGACAAATATATTTGTATGCACAAAATGACATATAAAATAGACAGTAGGAATGAAAGAAAGAGCAGAAATTTCGCTTTCAGTAGTTTAAAGCTAAGAGTGTTATTATATATTTTCTTTAAAATATACCTTATCGTAGATCGTTATCTAAGTAAGAGCAGAGATGGAAAAGTAGATACACCGAAACTTATTAAGCACTCTTAGCCAATAATATTCCTTTGTGATTTAAAACTAATTTTAAAGAAAAATAGTACTTTTAAATACATTTGTTTAAAAAAATGTATATAAATAAAAATATTTAATGAGACACAAAAAAGAAAACTATATTCGGTCAAACTCGGCTATATAAGGCCCTACACCACAACATATATATTTAACTATTTAAGATAAATTTAAATTGCGATTTAAACATTAGTCAGTTAAAGTTTTAAAATATTTTAAACAGTTTTTCCAGAAACGAAAGCAAGGACAAATAAAGGATAAAATATTTCAAAAAAATTGCGTTTAAGTAAAAATTTTTTGTAATAAAATTATGTCTTGATTTACAAATCAATAAAAACCAAATTTATTTTAAATTTATTACAATTTCGCTGGGATGTGTTTATTCTATGAAATCTTTCTCTAGTGAATTTTGTTTTGATACAAGTATTTTGAAGAGGTTTCAAAGCGTTGAGGTAAATAGCATCTGCAGTTTTTTTTACAGTTACTAATATACTCCATTGAAAATGGTCCTTCTATTAGAATTGTTAGCAATTAGTTACTGTATACTGTCCTGTCCTTATCAGACTTATTCTTGTATATATTTCTTAAAAAATGTATTGAAACAGATTCAATTACTCTGCTATTGCTGGCCTCACGTATTCTGGTCTATTTTCCAAGTTCCTCTAGATCAAGGTCGTGCCAAAGACCGCACAAGTGCGAATGCTCTCCAACTTATGAAAAGAATATAAGAAATAATTTGTATTTTGATCTCTCTTTTTACTAGACACTACTGACCAAACAGAATGGAAGAATTAACAAAAACATTTAGTCTGGTTTGATCATTCATATGAGAAGGTTGTGTAGTCTCTTTGTTACTAGACAACAAAATGTTTAACATTGAATGGGAGAATGCTTTTTTATTTGCCGAAAATCACTTCGGTAAAGCTGAGTGCTTAGTATGCCAACACACGGTGATCCGTTATTATAAATTTTCTATAGAGAGGAATTATTGCTTATGTCATGGCGAGTACGAAAAATTATCAAATAATGATTAAAATCCAGTTCAAATACATTTGTAGGACCAGTGTTGAAAAATTTTACAAATTTTTTTTCAGTGGAATAAAAGACAAACAATTACGCTCAAAAACAACAAACTGAGAGAAGCACAAATTGTGCATGTATGTGTTTGGACATCCCTGCTCTAGATCTTCTTCGTCATGGTTTTGTCCACAAGTTTACTTTGTTCCAGTTTAATGTTAAATAAAGCTTTAGTTTTTTGCTACCTTGTTTTTCTCCTGTTCCTGTTAGAAAATCATTGCAAGGATGCTAACAAGTATACCAGGATACTGTTTTTATTTCGGGTTAGAAAACCGGTATATAAGCGGTATGGAATAGTTAAGTTCTTTAAAACACACTCTTGGCAAGAATATTTTGTATTCGGAAACCACTTATCTTGAAAAAAATCTCCCTTTGCTTGTCTCATCATGGACTAAGCCTTAGTTAGCAATGAAGTTCCTCTTTGTACAAAATTTTCAAGCAATTATGCAACTTGTTATTGTAAATTGATTTGTTGTTCGGAGTTTTTTTAAGTGCGACTAGTAAGTTTTTGCACAGGTAGAGCTTACTTTGTGCAACAAAACATGTCTGAAAAGTTGTGACCATTTAAATTTCTATTATCCCGGAGTATAAGAGTTATAGTACAATTATATTTTGAAAATATTCTTTCTTCTAATCGTTTTGTTTGCATGCAAGACATACAGTGCGTAAAAAAAGAATATTTATTCTAGTCATAGAAATAAATCAGAAAAGTTGAGGTTATAAAAAGCGTTATATTTACGCAAAATGTGTGAAATTGGTATCAATGATCGTACATTAGTTTTGATTATATTATTCTACTTTACACTAATCACAGTGCTCTTTTTTTCAACTTCCCTGTATTTTTCAAAACACACTAACTTAATTGTTATGTTAGTTGGTTGTTGTTTTTGTTCTTACTGTCGAATATGCCAAACGCTGTTTCTAATAATATTTGTTTGAGATAAAAAAAATTGTATACCATTTGGTTTTCGGTGTTAGAGGTGTATTTTTAGGCTAAATTGGAATTTGTTTTGTCATACATTTTTCACTGTTGGTTCTGGTATGCAAAATGTTAGACTAAATATGTGTGTTGTTAGGCGCAAACATACGCACACACACAGTGCCACACACTTTCATAAACAGGTGCGCCTATAACTATTTGTGTAAATATGTTCGTTTGCATTAGTATTTTGACAAGTTATTTAAATTAGATAACATGGTTTGTTGTCTTTATATTGGGATGTTTGTGCTGCCAGTCGTCCTGTGTCGCTACTGTTTTTGTCGGTGCTTTTGTACGTTGTAAAGCATAATTAGTTTAGATTTGAACATCAAGAATATTTTAAGTTTAATTGTTGAAAATAAATAGAGTTATTTAAGAGCATTTACGAAGTTTGTGTTTAATTTGCAAACAATGTACAATTCAAAGGATCAATACGGATGGTTTTGTTTATTGTTTAACAAAAAAATATAAGGACAATAAATTAAAACTTTTTACCTCTATGCCATTGTACCAAAATAAGAACATTATTTGCTAAATATTCAAATTTTTTGGTTTTGGATTCACAGCAAATTTGCATGAATTCGACTTTGTTTATTCAATTTAACTTGCGCTAATATCAACAAAAGATTTTTTCGTACTTTTAATCAAAAACATAGAAAACATTCCCCTATGCCCAGCAACCACCAAAAAAAATTATTTTCAACTTGTTTGGAATACAGACGTAAAACTGTGAGTGTCAGTCTCATTTTCATCGATGTCTTTAATTTGAGATTGAAACATAGAACCCTTTATCTTAGTCTATTTTCTAAGAATTATATAAAAACATATCCTATATTGATGGTGGACTTAAAAGGTAACGTGTTCCACTGATGTCCCATTAATGAGCTTATGAAGTGTTGTCCAAAAATGTCATCTGTCATTATATCATATATTGATTGTTAAGGGTTGAAATTGTAGTCACTATTTTATATCTATTAAGAGTTTTCACTGACACGGTGTTTATTTTTGGCCATCGAAATGCATTGCTTTCGGTTTTAAAAAATTTGAACCAAATAAAATTAAAATAATCATTATTGTATTTAAAAAATATAAAACTATGAAATTTGTTCTATCCTATGGCCCTTTAATAACCCAGCAAAAAAAATCTTAATTTGGAAGCAGTAAATGTGACTAGTGCATACCTACTGCATCTTTTATTGCTTGACAATTGCCACTAGCTTACAAAAGTGATGCGGAAAATGAATATATTCAGCAGTTTTTTCAAAAATATCATAACGAAGCTATAATGCAGAGCCTCTGTAATGTAATGTAATCTTTCATTAGAACTGGAAGCGCTGCACAACACAAGCTGCCTTACAAAGCTGCTTCCGAGAAAGCATCGGTTTTTGCTGGGTAAAGTGCCATTATTTTTTTTTTTCAAACGGATATTTGTCCGATTTCCAACGCCAAACATTTCTGATGTATCATATTACCAACTTTCAACGGATAAGCAGTTGGATAGAAATTACTAGATTGTCTTAAAACCAAGGGGTTGACATTATATTTAATTTATGGAGTCTAGGATTTAAGTCAATCAGCAATATTGGTATCAGAACATGAAGTTACCTTGACGTCAACAAACAAATCTAAGCTTAGAAGTTTACAATTGCTTACAGTTTTGGGCAAATATATTTTGTTATTGCATCTGCTGTATCCAAAGTAAGACTTTTTGCTCTAAATTTCTTCTGAAAACTATGTGGCCAAATTGTATTTGCAGCAATACTGGAGATGAAATATTTTCATTGCCTAATTAAATTTAAACTTTAACCCGTAAAATTAAAACAAAGAATTTGATGCAATATTCAAAAAAATTTACATTAATAAAATATTTTTAATTTTAATAATTAATAAAATATTTTTTAATACTAAATAATTTTTATTGAATTATTTAATATAAATTTTTAATTTTTAGTTTGGCTATTTGTTTATTTCTTAAACTTATAGACAACATTATTCAATGAAATTATCACAATAAACAAAGTGCCTGATTGCATATTGTGAGATATGTCTTGTTTTACGTTTTTGTGTGATTTTAATTGACTCTATACGGTTTAATTAACATGTTTAAGTTTTTTTAAGTTAAAAAAAATGTTAGGAGCCAATGAAGCTAAGGAGCTACTGTATCTTTTTATTAATGCTTGGCATGAAAAAAGGTTTTAAAGAAAAAGCGATTTTGGGGTTTTTTCGACTAGATTTAATATTAATGTATATTTTTTGCATTATTTAATTTTTCTCACCCTACCCTTATTTTTCATAAAATAATATCGTATATTAATTACAGGATTTTTAAGATGGCATCAAAAGCTTTAATTTCCCCTTGAAATGTTAAAGAAAAGTTTTTACAGATGAGCTTTTAACATGTTACAAATTTAAGTTGAGGTGCTAAATTAAAGGTGGTTTAAAAAAATATTTAAAATAAAATAAAGCACAATTTGCTATAATTTGTACTAAGTTATAGATAATATAGTTCAAAATTTATTTAACAACTTTATAAAGTTCACTTTTCTTAATGAAAAGCTCTGTTAAGGGCGAACTCAAAGAAAATTAAACACAAAAGCAGTTTGAACACAAAGTTTTCGCACAGTTCTATTGGTTTTATACATTTATTTCCCAAATATCGAGGATATGGGACTTTGTTAGGGCATATACTTTTTTTGGGGGATTTTTGTACAGTTTTTTTTAAGATTTGGGGAAATAATCAACATAATACTTTTTTGCATACTTTTTGTAATTAATATAAAACAAATTTGATAAAAACCTTGTATGAAGAAAATATATCAATATATTATATTAGAAAATTTAAAAAAAAATGTTAAAACTATATTTTATTTTCAAGGCTTTTGTTCACGAAGCTAATGCAAGTGCAAAATATTTTTCTATTAATTTATAGAGTTTTAACGGCCCTTTCTACTTCGCAAAACTTTTGACGTAGAATACGTCTTACCTTACGGTATAGGGAGTCATGTCAGATTTTTATTGTTGTAATCTTTATTTCATTGATTATGAGGAAACGGCTAGATAAATTTTTTTTTAAATTTTTTTGTAGGTGTTATCTTTCGTTTGATATACATTTTATATTGGTTTCTATCTTCCTAATATTTAAATTTCTCAAATGAAAATTGTTTAAGCACATACACTCAGACATATGTGTGCTGTTTGGTTGAGTGTTTGAGTTTGCGTTCACGCTGCGAACTTTGCTTTATTTTTTTGTGTTAGTTTAGTGCCATCTATCTCTCATCATCTATTTTAAGAACACCAAAACTGATTTTAGTACACCAAAAACAAGGTTGTATTTCATAAAACCAACTTAAAACCAAAACAAACAAAAAATACAGCTGATAGTTGATGTTTTCTGTCTTATCGGAAGGCGTATTCTACGTTTAACTTAATGGCCGTGTCTCTAACACAGCCTGCACGGACAGTCCGTGGCCTGTCTGCTGTATTTTTAAACAAACTAAAATATTCTCTTTTAATTCGAAGTATCTGCCAAACTACATACCGAATATATCAAATACTGACTTTAGAAAAATCATCATTCAAAATAAGCTTCCAATTTTTTACAGGTTACATATGTACATGTAGCTGTGTGCATTGGATGCCTGTTGTAACTATATGTGGGTGTTAGATTTTATTTTATTTTCTGAAAGAATATTATAAAGAATGACAGTAACAAAAGGAAATAAATTTCAATCTAACACATGAAAACACCTACATACTCAACTGATATGAAAAAGAATTGCGTTTCAAAATTTAACAGATTTATTTACAAACAAAAAATAAATAGCAAACGAAAATACAATACATGCACATATATAGTTGAAATTGTCCAATAAAATGACATTTCAATTTGTTTGAATTTTAGTAGCATAAGAGTGCAATTTTTATAGCCATCCGCAATAAAAGTTTACGTTTATCAATAAATTTTTAAGACATCGAAAATTTTGCCTTAAGAAGAAGACATAACGTATTTAATATGATCTAGTTTTGTCAATCCGTTTTACTCTAAGAGGGGTAGAGGGATAATTTACGTCGACATGAAAATATTTGAAGTACGCAATAGAAGATATAACGTTTCTCAACACAAATAAATATACAAAAAAATGATCGGGCGTTGAAATACATAAGTATGTTATATTTATTAATTTAAACCTTTTTAATTGTTCATGTCTATATCGCTTAACTCAAGCGATAATTACGATAATAACCAGAAAATTATGCTCTAAAGATATTAATTTACGGCCATATGTATAATGAAAAATTGGAATGGAGTTAGCATAAGTGTCATTTTTAATGTATTTTTTATCCATTCTGCTAAGCTCATGTTAACTTAAAATTAAAATCTTAGTATTAGCTGCTAATATACATTCATTAGATATTCATTATAAATAAACTCTTTGCCAACACTCTGCTTAGCCTAATTGGCTTGCAAGTGATCAGAAATTTGTGTGCAATGTTTAAGCTGTGGCTAAATTTTCATTTTACATAAGGGGGTTAGTGTATACGTATACGTTGTATAGATTTATTATTACTAATACGCTTCATTATACAAAAATTTGTTCCTTAATCTAAGTTTGCATCGAATTTAACTCTATAAATTGCATCGCTAATAATCCCTACAAATCCTTATTGGCATATTAAACCATTACTGCTCTCCCTTTATTTTTTCATAAATTAATAAATTGTTTAAATCTGAAGTAAACCAATAATCCCCAATAATCTCTTTAATAAATGTTTATAAAAGTGTTTGCATTGTTGTTAGCCAATTTGTTTATGTAATAGAACAATTTGAAAAAAAAACGTTTGCTTTTATTTCAGTAAATTGCTTATCTAAAAGAGTATTTTTTTTAAATTATCCCTTTCTCTTAGAAAGCGTTCAATATTTGACCCCATAATCGAACAAAAAAAAATAAGAAGAGGAAGAAACACATTTAAACTCATTTCTAAGTATACAACTTTTGTTTCGCTTTTTTTTTGTATATTAATTGTTTTTGTTCTGATTAATTCAGTTGAATGGTCTGCTTTATATAAGGAATGCAAGTGGTATTTACTAAAGAGCTGCACAAAATGTTTTTTAAATTACACTACACTATTGTATAGTACTTCCAGGCAGTATAGCTTTTACTACCAGAACATTAATAATATGTTTAAGTAAGAAAACATAACATGCGTTTGTTCTGTTGCGCAGTAAAATATCCACAAAAAAAGTAATCGTAAAAGTAAGAGCAAATTATAGCAAGCAATGCGAGAAGAATAGGTCATAGTTAAAAGTTTAACACAAGTATGTAAGTTTAACAAAGTATTTTAGACAAAAAGTTTCTTATTAAAAAAAATCTAGTTTCTGAATTAATTAATAAATAATATCGTATTGATAAAGTACAACATTATTGTTTTCAAATATCTACCTCCATGGCATTTTTAAATATAACCAGTATCATTGAAATGTATGATAGTCTAAAACACAAACTCTTTGTTTAAATGTCAATCACGAGGCTAGTTGACAATTAAAAAGCATGAACTCTTTTGCATTTGAACTCCATTTTGACAAATTTTTAAATGCAACGCAAAACAATATTCTTTTGTAGACCTTTTAAAACTGTAAAAGACTGACGCTTGCCAAAAAATAAGTGCGTTTTAATTAGTCGGTTGGTTGCTCCAGTAGCGTAAAGTTAGTAACCCTTTATGCGCCGGCCCCTGTATTTTTACAGAACGTTTTAGAAGTGATAGATTTTTTAAAATTGATTAATTATGATTTCAAGTTTAGATCAAACTTTATAACAACTTCGATTGCATATTTCGCAAAACTTAAGGCCAAATTTAGTAATGTTTGAAATTCTAACATATAGTTTATGCAAAAGGTTTATTACAAACTGTGATTTGTAGAAAAAGTTATACTTTTTGCACATTTACAAGTTAAAAAGCTAACTTTTGTTATTAAAGAGCTAACTTTTGTTATTCTAACTGCAGTAAATGTATAGCTTGAGCATGTTGTTGTTTAAATTCAAGAGTGTTTTTATTGTATGTATCTAAAACTTGATTCCATTTTAAGCTGCTTCAGGGTATTTAACTGGTTTTTTAAGAGTAAATAATTTCATTGTTTTTCTGTTATTTTTTTCTGTACAAATTCACTTATAGTTTTCAATTTGGTTGCTTACGTTTTTGTTATAACAATAAAAGAAATAAACTTTTAACCAGAAGCATATAACGCAATTATTGATTAATTAAATTAAAACCGGAAATAAAATCAGGAGAGCAAAACTATTACTACAACAGATACGCGGTTAAACTAAATAGAGCAAAAAAATGTTGTATAAAGAAAAATTCGAAATAAAAAGCAAATTAAAATAATGCATTTTTTGTGCAATAACTTAGAATTCGAGTTTAAAATAACTTTATCATTTGAAATCGAATATTGTTTGATTTGAAATTGAATATTGTTTGAGGTATTTTGCTACCTGTAAGTAAATCTCTTAAAAACGGTTACAACAAATAAATTAGTTTTTACCATGGATTTCGTTATGTTTAAAAATGCTAAATAGAGTGGAGAGCCGAAACCAATACTGACATCTGCAAAAATAGATTTGAAAGAGCTTAAATTTCCGAGTAATGCCGATTATTATTTCAGAAGTTAAATTCCGGCAATCATGGCCATATACTTTTTTAAAAAAGAAACTAAAAGTAAAAAGGAACTAGTAAAAGGTAAAAAACAAAGAAGATTTTTTCTAGCAACACATTATGGTTTTTTCCGCTTTTTTTTTGCATAAAGTCAATTTTTTTTGTGTTAAGTATTTTAAAATTTTGTTGATTTTTAATTTTTAAACACCTTAATTAGAAAAAAAATTTTTAACTTTTACATGTGGAGCAATACTGTTCTGTTTGCGCGCTGTTAAAGTCAGCTGATTATGTACCACACTTTTTGTGTGAAATTGACGGAAAAATTTTGCAACTTTGGATGTTTGTCCTGGCGAAAGTTTACACAAACGTAAAAAGGATTAATATGGAAAACGATTGTCCAGGGATGTCAAACTATAGTTAACCAATGTTTGTGTCGTTGTTATGTGTTTTTGTCTAACTATGCCTTGTTTTGTTTATGTGTATTTTTAGAATGAGCTTAACAAGTCTAGTTGTGTTTCGTAAATCAGTACTTTTGCATGGCAAAGCGTTGCAAAAAGTTGTAAGTGAGAAGTTATTAACCAAAGTGTGTAGATTAATAAAAAAACTAAAACTTTTTGTCCGAATCCACACGTTTTCGAAAAAATCAAAATTTTCTAGTACAATATGTGCTTAGTCTTGCTGAGCTGGTTGACAGTTGGAGCAACAACAATCGTTCAGGAGACGCCGTACACCAGCACATATTGGAAAGTTTCAATCAAAAACATTTAAATAACGAAAACATTAAGTCAATAAATGAAAAAGTGAAAGCCTGGAAACGTCAAGAACCTAAATGCATGTCGGCCAGATCGGTTATATGGCAGCTATATGAAATAGTGCCCCGAATCATATGAAACTTGGTAGGCCTTCTTAAGAACATAAAAAATGTATACAAATCAAATTTCACTTCAATAGCTTTAAAATTAGAGTTTATGCCAAAAAAAAGCGGGAAAAAACCATAGTGCAACACCGCGACCACTAGTGCTGAGTAACCTTTGGATGCTGGATCAATTTCTTGGGCTGAGGCACGTTTTCCAAAATATGTTTGAATGATGTGAAATTTTTAGAGCATTAAAAGCTATTTTATGATTAAAAACAGGATTAAAAGTGGATATATGGTAGACAAATTTGGGTTTCCTTGGCTTGCTATTGGTATTATCAACTGCATTATTTTTGTTTGCTTTTTAGGTTTTTCTATAATTTAGATATTTAATTATTCTCTTTCTTGATTAATCTGATTAATAATCTGATTTATTTCATGCGAAAATATATCTTTTTTTGCCACAATAAAACATCACAAACAATGTTATCCAATATCAAGTGGGTATGACTCAGTGCGTATGTTCATATGTTGGTATAGTTTTGCTGTATTTAACACTTAATTAAGTAAACGCTTGTCAAGGTGTGATTGAGTAAAAAGAAAAAGAGACTTAAATTAATTAAATGCTTTGAGGTGAAAAAAAAGTCAAAGTAAATAGATAAAAAAGAATTGATTTAAATACAGTAAAATTTTAATGAAAAGGACAGTCTTTATTAAAAATTTAAGATTAAGTAAAAATATATAAACTTGTTCGGTAAAATTATCATAAAGAAAATTATTTGATAAAAAAAATCGAATTCTTAGTAATGTTAGAGTATTAAAATCATCCTTAACATCATAGTTGGTTTATCAAAATATTTTATGGTCTAATTTATGTGTTCAATATGCATTTCAGTTAAAAGAAAAAACACTGGCTTAAACAAAAACTAATTATTGCTGTTATTGCAACTTATTTATTGTAACTCATACGATTAAAAAAAAACTATTTGAAATGTATATCCATACTATTAGTATATACATATGTCAAAATGGGGTCATCTGACTCTACTTGTCAGTTTGCGCGTAGCAAACTACTGAACTACTAAGCTGAGCCTTGGTATCCTCAAAGGTTTTTAATAAATTTTATTATATTAAAGGCTTTTAATATAAATTTATGTATGTGTTTCTAGCAGAAGCATTACATTACAAAATACACGATTATTTTTATGAAGTTTAAAGCGCCCCTAAAAAGTTCTAGGGTCATTTGGTTTAGTAAGCAGAAAAGAGAGGTATTTTTCTAAAAAAAATTTGATTCATTATAGAATTTTTTACATTTAAAGGTTATTTTTAATTTAAAGGTTATTAATATGAAACATTTTGCAACTCAAAACTTTTATATTTGTTTTTGTTTAACGATTTTTCCATTTCCTTTTATCCAGGCACAATAATCAAAGCAAAAACTTTTGAAGGTTAAACAAATAAAACACATAAAAAAATAAATAATCTAATCTAAAAACCACAAAAGGTTATTTATTTTTCTACTTTGTTGCTTAGCTTTTGTTACTATTTTTATAGAAGAAAAACTACTAGAATTATTTTTTTTATATATTGATTTTTATTTTATTTACTTTTTGCATGTTCATCCTTTGTTTTAAATCAAATGCAGGTATGTATTTGTTTATTTATTTGTGAGCATAAAATTTTATAATATAAAGGATTATTTAGGTGGTATTCTACTCATCTATTCAAAAAAACCTATAAAATATTTAAGTGCAGAGACGTTGAGTGGATTCAGAAAGTTTTTTTTTACAAAATTATTCAAATACCTACATTTGTTTTGCTTTGTTGTATGTTTATTGCGCAAAAATTCAATTGTTTTAATTTCAATTTTTTTTTTAATATTTTCTATACTAAAATGGATAAAAATTTTCAGATAAACATAAAGAAAAATATGTTGTTAAAATAAAACCATTTTTAATATTTTATTAAACAAAATAATATCATAAGATTATATTTTACCGATGAAGAGATTAAAAGGATTAGTTTTTGAACAGACAAAAGAAAATTTATTTTTTTTTTGTATATATTTAATTTAAAATATTTATTAATAGAAAACAAAAGAAAAGTTTTAAAAAAATAATTTTTTTATTAAAAAACTGTTTAAAACAAATGAAATAACACCTGTTTAAAACAAACATTATTTATATATATTTTTTTTTGCTTTGATGTTAGTACTTAATCTGATTTATTTAATCTATTTAGATAACATAGCACAAAAAAACAAACTAAATTATTTTAATAAAATATTACAAAACACTTTTTACTGAATCGTTCGACACCCTGCTCATAGTTGTTCCATTCAAAATTTTTTAAAATATTAATCCTTCATTTCTTAAAAGTATTTATTGCACTTTTAGAATAACATCGCAAAATTTTTAATGCAGCTGTTCTGCATATGAAGTCATTAAAACTTTTTTAAGTAAGTGAAAACAATTTTCTTTTTTTTACCAAACAAATCTGTGTTCATTTTGACTTCTTTTATTTCACCAATTCGAAATTTCAGAGCATTTGGATTGGATTTAAATAAACATCTATTTAACTTAAATAGTATCCCTTCTCCAAAGTGCTTGGACTGCCAATTGAATGGGCTTCAAACCGTTTAACATGTTATTAAAATGATAATATTGTCTTCATTCTACAGTTCAGCACTTTTTAAATCAATCAAGCACATTTTTATTGCATTTTTAAAACCCGGGAATTCCTGCATAAACTTCCCGGATTTTTTTTCCAAAAAAGTGTGGGATACCAAGAATTTTTCCCAGTGAAATTCCGAATAAAAAATACTAGTAGTGATTTATAAGCATTTTTAAAACTAAGTCCAAATTACCATATTCGGCATTAAAAGAATTATTATAATAAATTTTATCTTAACATTTTTTAATATTAATATTAACGTTTTAAAAAAAACCATTTTGTAAAAGATGATCAAGTTTATTCTAATACTACAATTACAATTGTCATTACTGATACTAACCTAAATCCTTTAATACAACTTTTTCTTGATTAATGTTATTTTCTAATTTAATTATCTGTGGTAAATTTAATTTAATTTTAACAATTTCGTTGTCATTTATTTTTATAGTTTTCTTAATTTTTCTAATAACTGTCATACATCTTAACTTTCTCTTTCAAAAACAAAAATAATATAAAACAAACAAAAAAAAAACACAAAAGGTTTACAAAAATAATACCTTTGAGATTAGGTGTCAATTTAAAAGTTTTATCATCACTTAGCTGAATTCAGTTATGGTCAGTTGTTTTAAGCTTTAAAACTATGAAGAATATAATTGTTTGCTTTGTTTTCTTTAAAATGATTGCTAAAGCAGAGGAAAACAAAAGTTTTGGCATTTTGGTGTGAAGCATCGCAGTGTAGAGGAAAAAAAGCTTCAAACAACCAACAAAACTTAAATAAGAAGTATGAGGCTAAGTAGAGGAGGAGTTCATCAAAGGAAATTTATCCTTTTAAATTTCTTTAAAATAAATAATTTTGTTTGCTAATTCGTTGTTTTGGCTATCCTTCCCCTGCTTAAAGTAGAGTAAAAGCAATAGCCATTAATTAAGCAAATACGAAATATTCGATATTAAGCTGGCAGCCGTAAGAACAGTTTCAGTTTAAAACTTTAAAATACACAAGTCAGTAAAGTTTGATAGCTCGCATTGTAGATATTAAACACTGTATATTTTTAAAAGATAAAATAAATTTGAAAAAATAAGTTTATAATTTATATACGAAATTCTGATTTAATCAAATTGTTCGCTTCTAATTTTTTTAGCAACATTTTTATTTAATCACATTTATAAATTTGTATAAAAGTGACAGACTAACTAAACTTGAAAAAAAATGATTGATTCAAAATGCCAAAATTCTAATTGAATTTTAAATCATTTGGTAAAGAAAATTTTAATTCTTTGCAACAATACAAAAGCGAAGGTAATTATTGGTAAAAGCCATAACTACAATTTTTAAAAAACTTGAGCAAATATATTCATATATATCCTATTACAGCCCAGTTTCCCATATCTTTCTCTAACTTTGATCTTGCCTCTGGTTCTTCTATTTTGCCTTCTATTTTTTTCCTTAAATTACTTTCCCCTTAAGTACGCCACGATTTCTAAATGATCTTATTGGCAATGGTTTTTACCCCAAAAACACCTGATTAAAAATGAAAATAATTGCTTTGCTGCCCATTACCAAAAACGCCAAACTCTAAACATTCGTTACATTAGCGATAATGAGTGGTTGTAGGTCTTTCTAAAAATAACGGCAAGAATTCTCAATGATTTCTGTAGTCTCCACCAAAACCACACACAAACATACGCAAAAACACATATGTTTGTATGGTTGCATAAATAATCTTTCGAAGAGCACGTAAATAATAAACAATAAACGAAAATGAATGAAGGGTCGAGTAAGTTTGTCTGTCGTATAACACTGTGTATGCGCCTGTTAGTATGTAATCATGCATTCAATTCAACTACTGCAAACAACAAAACTACGCACGCATTTGTATGCAGCCAAACAATAACAATTGTCATATTTGCAAAGCTGATCACGATGACGGCAATGATGACGACGACGACGACAACAATAACAAACTAAACACATATGAAGCTGTAGATTTTACAAATGTTTCAGGCAGTACTTATTGTAGTTGTTACTGCTGCTGTTGTTGTTATTATCATTGTTATTATTGTTTGAGTTGTAATTGTTGTTGTTGTTGTTGTTTTTTAACATGCCTACTGTTTATTACCATTAATTTAGCGTTTAACGAATAAGCATTAGACACTTCTGAATTGCATTCTCGTAGTTTTGGTTTCATTTCAGTTTCTTCCCACGAAACATTTTTAAATATTTTCTGTTTTGTTTTACACGGTTTAAATATGGGAACGAGTCCATGGAAATTTTGCAATCAAAGTACAGGTCGCAATTTTAAATTTATTTAAATAAAAATTGTTTTCTGATTCAATATAGGCGTCTCATTTACTTACTCTTACAAATACTCCTTTTTAAATAACATTCCACATAATCACAAAACCTATATTCTACATTTTTTAAAATCAGTTTAAATGTGATCATTGATTCACTTCTAAAAATTTTCAAAATCCTCGTTTTAATGTAAAAAAAAATATGGTGTTGAATATAACAATATTGGGCAGTTTTTTTTAACTTTATTTTCAATTATGTGCAGACTTAAATAAATTTTCTTAAATTTGTATTCAATAGGAGTTTAAAGATATCTCAAAACTTTACCAACACACATAAGATAATATGTGTCTTAACGTACATACATACATACATATAAAACTTTTACGCAATCCAATACAGACAATTGATAAAGTCGTCAAGCAATTTCACATTCCTTTAATGACACTTTTTCTCTAAGAGCTCTTCATACCAAAGAAGACTTGTACAAAGTTCGTATGTGGTCGTATAACTACAATGATGGCTTTTAATTACTTACATTTCTTAACTGCCTGTTTTTTAAAGTTAAAAGTTAAGCTGCTTAAGTCGAAATATGTTTTTTTTTTTAAGAAATATAAACAGCTTTTGTAGAAAAGTATTAAAAAAAATCATTCAAATATAAATCATTTGTCTCCTTCAATTTGTTTTTAAAGTCATCATAATTTACTTGTTTTTGTTTCATTTACAAATTTTCATTTAAAATTAGCTTGAATTTAATTGATATTTATTCATGTTTCCCTCCTTTGTTTTACGTCCGCATCGAAAACAAAAATCTATTTAAAATAAGTGAAACATACTCTTGCATTTTTTATCCATCAACTACTGATACAAAAACTATAGCTACAAGCTGACAATGTCCTTGCATATTCATAATTAGAATATACAACAAAAATTCTATGTTTTTTTAATAACTTTTACTTTTCTTCACCTTTGTATCTGTTTATAAAAATGTTACCACTATTTTACTATGAAAAGTCCCAGTATTTTGTCTCTTTTAACTAACCAAATAGAAGAGAACGTTTATGCTTTCTTTTTTGAGTTTTAATTTACTCATTTAAATGACAGGATATTGCAACTGGTGGAATACAACAGAAGCGTCCCTTAATTTTTGTAAGATGTGGTTGTTTAAAAAGGAGTATCTTTAAGGCCCCTTTTATCTAGCATTTAAAAATGGAAATAAAATTAAAATAAATACAAATAAAAAAAATAGAAATATAAACTGAATAAACTGGGCTCAAATCGTCACATCCGTGCTCGTATCGACAGTCGTACGAAGAAAAATTACTTGATACGTTAATCGTTTGAAGTGAATGGTATTATGACATACGATTGCAAGCGTATCGTATTATTTTGTTGATATCAACTTTAGCAGTATACTTTTAGATGCTTTATTTTATTTTAACAGTTAACCCATTCCTACATAATGAGTATTTAAATACCCAAAAAAGTAAAGACAGTAAAAAGTTCTATCGCGGGCGTGATGAGAGGTTATTGCTGCAACTTACATTTTCATTTAGAAGAAGAGATGTATTAGCCTAGAAAAAATTAAAACAGTAAAATATTTACCTTTTAACCTATAGTTTCAATACGGATAATTTTTCTTTTAGAATGCGGCAATTGTTCATGGCGTTGTCGAAAAGGTCCACACCCCCCATGTGAAGGATGTATTGGTTGACTAAATTGTGCTGTTCAATTGCAACAAATATACCTTCTGAATTATTTATTTTCTCAAGAAGACCATTTTGGTTGTGTTCCTTTATCAATCTTAGGACCAATATAATTAATTTTAAATTTTTTTTATCGGCGCAATATGACTGAATAAAATTCGACGTCGCCAGGTAAAAAGTAAACATAAAAGTAGATGAAAAATTTAATTATTTGTACTCAAATAAGAAAAAAAACTAATTTTTCAAAAAAATAAAAAAATATATCACACCAATGCCTGTTGGGTATTTAAATACCCAAGTCCTATTCCCAGTGTGTGAGGAGGTAAAATGTTTTTTTTTTATCCCAAGCAACTTCTTCGTCAAAATCGTACGGGCCGTGTTGTGGGCAGGCATTAATGGGTTAATGGCATATTGAAAATATTGTATATTTATTTTAACGCCATAAATAATTGTTAGCGATAGATCCACTAAAGCCTCTTTTAATAAAATTTCCTCCAAAGCAATATGCATAGTTAAAAGGACCATCAATCAAAGATTTTGTAGTTTTTTTTTATAAAAACATTATATAGTACCTTTTTCCACATTTTTACATTTAACAGGTGACCCAAATGCGTAAATAATAAAACTTTTATGAACATCTTATTTATTTACGAATATTTTTAATAAATTAAAACAAAAATTATGTTCTCAAACACCTTTTTGTTAACGGATGAGTGTTCGTATTAATCATACGTTCAGTGATACGTTCACGTATTTATGTCATAATCCAAAAAGTGCCTTTTTACGAAACGAGTTGTACGTTCACGGATGTGACAATTTGAGCTCTGTTTTGTTTTGGTTAAAGGTAAAGAAATTTTTTTTATATAATTTAATATTTATTTATAAGCTGTAAACTAATAATAACTAAGATAATTTATTCCTTACCGATTTGAAAAGAAACCAAATTTACAAACAGTTGTAGATAATATTCGTTAAATTGAAATCAATTTAGTAAATTTAAGAGTTATAGACGGTAAAAATTGTTACTTAATATATATAAACACAAACACATACATACATATGCAACTAAACAGAAAAACAAAAAAAATGAGTTAATAAGTAATTGTTTATAATTTATTTAATTTATATTTGTATACACAAAAAGATACCGCTCTAAAATTAAGATAGAAATTCTTAAGTTTTAGTGAAATCATATTTATAAATTTTAAATGATTCATAGTCAAATATTCTTAAAGCAAGAAAATGGTACTTTGTCTAAGAATAATACTTAAAAATGTTAGAAAAAGAAAAACATTTTTAAATGAATTCTATTTGTGTTAAATTAAGTTATTTTCGCCTAAAATTATAATTCTTCTATCAAGCAATTTGTAGCTATGGATTATATAAGTACAGAATACTTCGATTTTTTTTTTATAAAAAAATTTAAAAGTAGAAACATTTACAAAAATTGATCTTTACTTTAAATGCAAAAAGTTTTTGTCGGCATTATAACTAAAAATAAAAATATCCTACCAAAATTATTTCAAAATTGTAAAAAACCTGACAATTTTCAGAAACTACTAAGAATTTATTTTATGTTAAATTAAATTTTTTAAAATAAGGAAAAAAAACTATGAAAAGATATTAATAAAAAAAGGAGTTAGTAGTAGGTTCATTTGACGACCTTAAGTTGAGGAAGTTATGTTAATTGATGGACAAATGCCGAACGTCTTCGGAATACATTTTTTTCGCTTCTTATTTTAACCAAGGGTGAGCCTTATATCCTGCTATTAATATTTTTCATGGTTTAATAAGTCTCAAGCGGATTTTCAGGAATAATCCTTTAATGGATTGCGAACAGCGAATTTCCGCATGTATATCAGCTTTTTCGCATTGACTTTAATAGTCAGTTAAGAGACTTATAGTTATATTCCGCAAGAAGTCGTTTGTTTGTTGAAATCATAAACCAATTGTAAATGAAATTATTTAAAACTCAAATGTTACAGAAGTTGATTTAAAATTAAGACCTCTACTTTTACTACAAGGTTTGCATTCACACATTAACGGTCGGACATTGATTTTTTGGAGCCGGTCGCTATAACTTAGATATAAAAAATGCAGCACAAGCTAATAACACCCTTAACATATACCCTTAACGTTCGAAAAATATTGGATGCCCACATCTTTCTGAAGGACATTTTTAATTTATGCAAACACTCAAAAACTCACATGAAGTTATCTTTTATATATAAAATGTTATTCTTGCATTATCCCAGCAAAAAATAATCGAAAATTTGTAAGCAGTATATACTCTTTATTGGCATACGAATGGGCTTCAGAGTAAGCACCTATATATTGCCTTTATAAATGCAAAAATGTAAGGCAGAAAATGGTAAATTTTTACACATTGCCTTACAGTAGTGCATACTAGAAAACACAACTGTATAGCAGTGAGAAACAAGTTTTTAACTTTGGATGATGCAACAAAAAAAGAGCTAAAAAAGCAACAAAAGCCCATGATTCCATTATTTTTTCACAAACCTGAAGTAAGCACTTAAAAGGAAATGCGCCAAAGTGGGACATCGCAAACAAATTTCACGCCATACGTACGCAGGTTTGTAAGCAATAGGACCTTGACATTCCCTTACAAACCTGCTTATGGCGAAGCAGTAGTTTTTGCTGAGATGTATCACAGGTGTTAAGATATTTTCAATATTTTTTTGTAGTTCTAATCGTTCTAATAAAATAAACGTAATTGGCTAAACGGATTTATTTGGACACGTATAATTATTAAGTAGTATAACCACTACTGACGCTAGTGACTAATTTAATGCGAATGTTATTTATAAAGTTAAGCTTTCGATGTGTGAGAGAAAAAAGCTGGTAAACGTTTTAGTTGTTAAAGCTTTTGCAGATAAATATTCACAATAAAAAAAATTTTTAAAACAATACAATACAAAAGAATATCTATTTGCACAGAGCTTTGCTAAGCAAATCATCACACCAGTGCTTAAAACAAATATTTTTAATAGTATTAAACTTTTAATGTTATATGAAAGCTTTTTACAACAAACAATTTACAATACCAATTTTTATTGTATTTATAGCATATTCTTAAAACTTCCAATGTATATTTCTACAAACTGGAAATAGAAAATAGCGAAGCCAAATATTTTAATAATATGACATCGTAAGCTGCGTTGTTTAAAGCAATTATTTATTTTAAACTTAAAAAAATAATAATACATATTTTCAAGACAATTATTTTTGGTTTTATTTTGGCTCAAGTTCGTTTTAAATTTTTTAGAAATTTAATTTTTTTTAGGGTGATAATGAATGAATAATAATTTTTTGAAAAGTAAGTTTTGCCGACACTAGCCTAGTGGAATGCCTTTTTGAAACCAGCTACGGTTTTCATCATATATAATAATAAAACAAAAAAGAAAAGTAGAAAAAAGTTGTTGTAGTAAATTTCGTTCTCACTCATCAAGTGGTAGAAAATTAGGAAATATGAATATAGGCGACAAGTATATACTAATAAACTGTAAAATAAATAGATGATATTAACATCCAACACTTATCACCGATCAAATAGTGCTGATGATGAAAACCGTATGTAATGTATAGTTTAATTTTGTAATTAATGGGCCTTAATTGTCTTCATTTTTATTTGAGGTTTTTTTAATTAGTCCAAATGTTATTAAAAACAGAAAATACCCTTTCGATTGGAATATTTGGTTACTTCTTTAAAATGTATGAAAATTGCTACCTAACGCTTTTCTGCATGCTAATTATTTTGATTCCATTTTCAATATTTCTAAAGACATGTAGTTTTTACCAAGAGCTAGATCATCAAATTTTTTAGTATTAACATGTTCAATTAAATTTTTTTCATAATAATAATAAATTTATTAGATTCATCTTCCCATGAGGGAAGCTTACAAAATAGCATTATGGTATCCCAAGGTAGATTCAAAAAGGTGATAGCATGGCTACAACAAATACAACAAAACAAAAACCACTTTAAATTTGTTTAACAATGTCAAAACTATTGCTGCCAACTGTTATGGTAAACAAACTAAAACAACAACTTTTTTTCTTCTTATGATTTTTTAACACAAAAATTGATATTTTGCAGCCTTTGGATAACCTACAGACACGTTTGTAATATATGTGTGTAAGACATGCCTTCAGGGTCATTTGAAAATTATAATTGACTTATATATATATGGGCGATATATTGTTACAAAAATGATGCTAACATGTCTAACAAAATATTATTTTGATTTACAAAAATAATATAAAAAATTATTATAAAAATACCGAACATTTTAAGGGTTTTTACATAAGAATAATTTATACAGAACGGATGGTCACTAGTTATACCATGCATGCTCATGCAAAATATTTCCGATTAACGCTCAAAAAAATATTTACGTAAAAATAATACATAACAAAATGTAAATATTTTTTT
>NDXZ01006353.1:0-10044 GCA_003055125.1 Paykullia maculata | reverse complement strand
CTTCTTGTATTGAATGCAGATTGATTTCTCACAAAATTACTGTATATTTTGATGTCGCGTGCGACATTGAAAAAGAACTTTTGTTATCAGCTAATCGAAGGTATTTGTACAATGCGCATCCAATTTTAGTAGCAAACAGAGATTTTTATTGCAAATCAAATAGAAAAAATTTTGCTGGAAAATAATCAGCACTTTGCTCTCTTCACTTGTTTAAAATTTTGTAGCGTGCGACATCGTAAGTGTAAAATGTAAAAATTAAGAAGAGAATTTTTTTTTAAATATCTTTTTTTGTATACGTAAACAGAAAATATAAAATTTTTGAATGAAGATGAGTAAAAACGGCGGCGAGAAAAATAAAGCCAACTGCAAACGGTGAAGAGAAAGGTTAAAGGATGATAATTTATGTGCACTTTTCAAAGATTTTAATATTTTCTGATTGAAGCTGCGCTCAATTAAAAATTAATATATTTTGACAAGCTTGAATGACATTATTAAACAAATTGGAAGTACATACATATGTTTATTGTTATGTAATTTTTTGCTAGTTCTCACGGTAAAGGAGCCGTTGATGAAGTTAGAGTCGTCATTAAAAGAAAAGTGTGGCAAATAACCAAATCTAATAACGTTGTTTTACCCGATGCACTATCGTTTTATCGATGTGCAGAAAAAACACAAATGGAACTAAAATGTATTTTATGCCGACTGCTTAAATTGAAAATTTGTCTCTACATTTTAAGCAATATCCCACTTGCATTCGTTTTGTTGCGATGGCCAACAGGTAGAAGCAGCTAGGACTGCATATTCCATTAAAAAAAACCTCATTTGACATTAGAACTATTCTCAGTTAAGTTAGTTTCTGTTCTTTGTTTTTATATACATATATAATGTGAAAATACTTATTTTTGTTTTTCTTTATTGAAGATATTTTGCTAAGTTTTAAATTTTTGTTATGAAAATAAATATATTTAAAAATCATTTAAAATCATCTTATTCATGTCTAATACATAAAAAGTAAAAAAATAAACATAAAAAGTATGATGGAAAAAAATGTCGCATGCAACATGTCGCGGTCGACAGTGGTTAAAATTAAATAAAAAATACACTTATTAATATTTTTGAATAAAATAAAAAAGCATTATTTAGATTCATATTATTGTTTAGATAGTCGCATTAAAATATTCCTTCAAGTTTCGCTGAAATCAGCGTTTGTTTTGTTTGATTTGAATTCGACTTCTGTTTTTTGTCGCATGCGAATGCGTCAGTTTTTTGTTATTATCTTGAAAACGAACAATTGACCAAAATCAACTTTGGCACTAATTATAGTGATAATCAAGAGCTATTAGTTTCGCCTTTTATAAAAATTCAATAATGTTTTGGAATATGTTTTTTTCACTTTGAATGCGTACGAATGTCGCATTCGACATTAGAGAAATGCCCATATACTTTATGGTGTCGCAAATGAATATTGTAGAAATCACAAATGAAATGACAAACCTTTATATACCTTAGCCACATGTGTAAAGGGTATAAAAACTCAACTTTTGAATGCATTCGAAAATTGGCTGTCTACTGGCAGCACAAAGAACTAATAAAATGTGCAAAAATAAATTCATTCAAACTTTTTTTTAGTTTTTGGCATAGAAGCAAAATAGAAAAAAATAATCCCAATAAATATTATATAGTAAAGCAATTGTTTACACTTAGTCTTACAAATTTTAAAGTTTATTGTAAAATGTTAAAGTTGATTCTATTTTTAAGGAGGGACACTTACGTTTGTGTTAAAATTCAATATCATTGTATTTAGGAATTTCAATACAACGCAATAAAAATTAAAAAGAGGCAATTTAAATATTTATTTATTCAACAATCTTGTGGGAGTTAATTTTTGTTTTTTTTTTTACACAATTCAAATGATATCAAACTGATGGCAATTTAATTTGAAATCGCTTTACTTTATTAAACAAAACAATACACATTTAATAAGTAGAAACAAAAGTATGTATTTCGTATTTATTTTAAACGTTAGAAATTATAATACTTATAACAACAAATCAAAATGCTTACGTTAGAAATCGATTGTTTAAAACAAGAACACTGAATTGCGACAAATTATGTAGATTTGAAATAAAAAATTAAATATGATTAAATAAATCGCAAATGTTTAAATTTGTTTAATTTCGCAGTCATTTTAAACATATTTATTTGTTACCATTTGTATTTTGTAAGTTTTAACATAAAAAAAACATAAAAATAACAAAATATAAAATCTGAAGCCGAATCACAAAAGAATGCTCCATCAGCTTGTGCAATACGGGGAAGGTGGACGATCTTTTCGTTGTCATGGAAATGGAATTGTTAAACGTTTGAACGAAATTTTATTTTGTCTTTCTTCTTGCCATGTATTTATTTATCCACCCACAATAATCGAGTTTAGTTGTTCGTTGGTTACATTTGCCAAGTAGGTGTTTTGCACATCCATGTCTGCATTTTACATATGTACATGCCATGGGTTGGTTGGTATAAACATGCATACATAAAAACGTACATATATATTTCGATTTTTATGTACAATTTAAGTTCCGTATTTGCATGTTAAGTAAGTACATATGTATGTATATATGTATGTGCGATGGGTTCGCTAAGAGTATTTTTAACATTCAACATTCACTCACTTGCACTATTAGTTGCAACTGTTTGAGCCAGTAATGAAAATGTGATAAAAAAAAACTTCAAGTGACTTTATGAAATGGTTGAAACATTCATTGGAGTATTTGTCACTTGGACGACACTCTAAGTGTGTAACGAACACACTTTTGTGTTAAAAATCGTTTGCAGTTTATTTAATTGCATTTAATTTGTTGTTGTTTATGTTGATGATGCTAAAAAGATTGACTCGATGCACGTACGATGTTGTACAAAAAACGGCTAAATATGTATGTGTTTAGGTAGAGAAAAATTTGTTGGATCTTTTGTTAAAATTTAACACGAAAATTGCAAATGAGCCTGACGTTAAAATTCAGGCAGGCACATAATCTGACAGCCACAAATAGACAAGCACATAAACCCTAAACCATAAATACACTGCTTGTGGAAAGTCATTATGTATGTATGTACGATGCTGTTGTTATTGTTGGCGCCTGGCAAACTGACAGATGTTTAACCTACCAAGTATACATACATATGTACATATCTACATATGTATTGTTTCAAACCATTTAAAGTCAATACACTTAATAAATTTTCTGTTCTTATTTTAATGACTTTTCTTTTCTCTAAACTTAAATTAACGTTTATTCATTTTTTCTAGACACATCACCGCAATTTGAATGATGAACGTGTACCCAACCCACATTCACCTCATGACATTAACGCTAGTAACAACATGCACATTGTTACACCTCACAGTTTACAGCATTCTGCTTCACGCTCTACCATAAGACATTCCGTGTCGACATCCTCCAGTAGCACACCCGCTTCTCCTCAGCTAAGTGGCATCATTACTACGAGCGGCGGTCAACTGTTATCGAACGGTCATCACTATCAATCTCAATCATCGTCGCAATCATCAATAATCTCAACGATACCAGCTTCGCAGCGTGTGCTAGAGGAGGTACTGGCCAAGGGTTCGCCATATCCCATGATTTGTCTGCCCACGACTGGCTATTGGGTTGATGGCACCGATCATGAATGCACCTTTGATTCAAGAGGCAATCCTATGTTGCCACAAACCACCTGGATGGCTAAATTCGAAACAGACGATACGGCCAAATGTTATCGTCGCTTTTACGCTGCTCGAGAGCACTCAAATTTGGTAAGCTATGATGAACAACTGGGGCCTGTTCTAATCTCTATTAAAACAGAAAATGTGGCCAACCAGGAACACATACGGATCTTGTTGCGCCTAAAAACTGGCACTATGCACGAACTGATACCGGTGTCGTGCCTGGGTGCAACACCCAGTCCTAATAAGATGGTTCGCTTGCTAAACGATCAAATCAACGTTGACAATTTTATGCCTGTTATCTGCCCCAAGGCCTCGCAACTGATTGGAGTATACGATGAACATGTTCTAGTATCGAACTTCAAATTCGGTATTTTATACCAAAGATATGGCCAAACCACCGAGGAAGAGCTGTTCAGCAACAATAATTCATCAAATGCTTTCGAGGAGTTTTTGGATATCATTGGCCAACGTATTAAGCTTAAGGATCACAAGGGCTATCGAGGTGGTTTGGATATTCAAAACGGTCACACAGGAGATACCGCTATTTATGAAGTGTTCAAGGAGCGTGAAATAATGTTTCATGTTTCTACCATGTTGCCCTATACGGAGGGTGATCCTCAACAATTGCAGCGTAAACGTCACATTGGCAATGATATAGTCGCGATCGTATTCCAGGAATCAAATACGCCTTTTTCGCCCGACATGATTGCCAGTCATTTCCTGCATGCCTTTATCGTAGTACAGCCTCTGGAGCCCAACACTCCCAATACACGTTACAAGGTCAGTGTGGCGGCCCGCGACGATGTACCCTTTTTCGGTCCTACCCTCCCTAACCCCGCCGTTTTTCGCAAGGGCCAGGAATTCAAAGAGTTTCTTTTGACGAAATTAATTAATGCCGAGAATGCCTGCTACAAGGCTGAAAAGTTTGCTAAATTGGAGCTACGAACTCGTACGTCTCTTTTGCAAAATCTGGTAGACGAGCTAAAAGAGAAGACTAGAGAATTTCTGGGATCCGATTTGGTTGGCGGCCAAATGACTGCCAGTCCCACACCAGAAACCCCCAAAGCCGACACTACCACAGCGGGATCACGTTTTATTGATACCGTCAAGAAAGCCCTTATTTCACGTGTACGCTCGCAAAGTGTTGACACCACTAATTTGGCAAGTGTTGAGAAATTCTGTGTTTCAACGAAAATGAATTCCTCGGCCACCAGCACAAATTCCAAAAAGGACACAAGTCTGGCAGAGATGTCTAACTTAAATGTAAGTATTTCCTTCTTTTTTTTTTAAACATTAACGGCCGTATCTATAACGAAAAATTAGAAACTATTTACTTATACATCGCACACAACTATCTGCTAACTAGGAAGCCGATTAGGCTAAGCAGAGAGTTGGCAAAGAGTTTTTTTATAATGAATTTTTAGCAGCCAATAATAAGAGTTTGATTGTTAGTTAACAAGCGTTTAGCAGAGTGGATAAAAGTACATTGTACATTTATACAAATACATAAATGGCACGTTTGCCAACTCCATGCCAAATTTTGGTTATAAATACGGCTGTAAATAAACAAAATGATGGAAAATTTCATAAAAAGGTGAAATTTTATACAAAATGTATTTGTCTATTTTCTAGTATGATTAAGCTTATTGTATATATTACTTTAATTAAATAGACTTGTAGCCGTACAGCTTCTAAATCTTCTTCGAAATCAAAATCCTCTAATGACTCAACTTCATCCTCACCTGACATCACATCCCGGGGTCCCCTTAACAATGGCTCTGCGAATAACAACAATGGTCACTGTTCGTTACCAAACAGCAAAGACTTACAAAACGGAAACAGTTCCAACAATGCTGGCACAACATCCAACTCTACAGGAGCTGCGGCCACCATGTCCGAAACTAGTGACGATTCCAGCTTAAACAGTGTCGATCTAGATCCAATGATGGGTCACCTAGATGGCGGTGCTGCTTATATTGACAGTGATACTGGTCTGGAGTCCATGTCATCGGCAGAGGCTACCACAAAGGCCTGCTCTTTGTGTTTGGATGGTTCACAGGGTATGATGGGTTCGTCGCCCAGCAATGAAACTATGGTTATAATTGAGAACCTCAGACAGGAGGTAACCAGACTAAAATGTGACAAATTGGATTTGTTAAGACAGAATGTGGTAAGTTAATTAACACATTTTGAAAAATATCGAATGCTGTTATAACCTTTTTGTTTTTTTTTTTTTTTGTTCTGTTTATTTACAGACTTGTCAACGTGACATTAAACGTCTGCGCGAACGGGAACTTTCTCTACAAGGTGATTTGGCAGCAGCTGGTAAAGAAATTTTACGCCTAAGAGATCTACTCAAAGAATATATACCCGATTTGGCAGCTTCGCCGCTATCTATTTCTCCCATTTAAGGTGAAACTTTTCATTTAAATCCAATATCGGCTCTAACAACGTATATGTTTATACAACAACGAGCATCTACAAGTGACATTTCCTTATGTTTTATTGCTTAAAAGATGAAAAATCTAAACAAAATATATTTTAAAAATTTGCCAAGCAAATTTCACCAATTGTGCCGTGTAAAACACTTTGCAAAGAAATCGATAAACAAACAAAAAAAAAACAAAAATTATAAACAAAATGCCAAGCACAAAAACAAAAACCTTTAACAGTCTGTGAATCCCGGGGGAAAATGTAATTTTTTTTTTTTTAATTTTATTTTACTATTTTTTATTATTATTTTTTTTTTTTTTTTGAAAATTATAACTTAAACATCAACAAAGCTTTTGACGAGCAACCAACCACAACAGAAAAACGAAAACATTTAATTTATGAAATATTTTTAATTAACTTTATTTAATACATACTTACTTAGTTTAGCATTTAACATTAATGATAATGATATTTAATAATATTAAAGAAAAACAAAAGCATACACTACACCAACACAAATATCTACACCAAAAATATAATGTAAGTTTTTTAATTTAAACAACAATCGCAAATAAATAAATTTATAAAACTTAAGACACAAACCTTACGAAACTATAATTTAAAGTTAATTCGGAACTTAAATACTAAATTAAATCGTTGAAACAGTTTAACAAACATAAATCAATATAAGTTTTCAACAACATTAAACTATTTAAACACAAAATTAACGAACATAAATGATAAATGGTAAAGAATAAAGATCGTTTTGTTTGAAGACCTCAGCTCCTCCAATTCGAAATTCTGCTAGTTGTTGGCAACACTAATTGTAATCTTAATGATTAATTAAAAACTTGGGATTGTTTGCAAAGTTGAATGCTTAAAAGCTTAATCCACTAATAACAGTATTTACGAACAACATAATTATCATTGAACTAACTGTAGGCGCTTTAATATTAAAACAAACAAAAAAGCTAAAGTGAAATTTAAAAAAAAAATCCATAAAAATTGATATAGAAAATTATATACCAAATAATAGAAATATATTAAATCATAACAATTGTTTTTTTTTATATTATATTATATAAGTTACATACCTACATCCATATACATACATACATACATATATTAAAAGAAACGTCTTAAGGAAAATAACTAACAGATAGACATTTATTATCTCTTATACTAAAACGAACGTAAAAATAGCAACATGAATATCTCTGCCCAACTTTATTAAATAACATTTATATAATTTTTTAAATAAATATTCAATATTTTCTTTTAACATTTACATATTTTAAAACCAAAATCTTTTGTATATACAATTTATAATTTGTTTCTTTCACCTCATTTATGCCCTTCTGCTCTGCATTTCGATTTAAATCAATGTATGTATTTATAAATCAATATTTGTAACAACAATTCTTGTTGTTGTTTTTAGAATCATAAGTTGATTTCGTTCGGATTTTAGAACAGACAAGGTATATTTGTTGATCATTTTTTATTTAAATCTCTATAAAATTTATAACAGAACATAAAAAGAAAAAATGTAATTAAATTAAGTGCATATATGTACATACATACATACATACATACATACTTATGTAATAAGGAGCAATCAAACATGTATGAAAACCCAATCAAACATATAGAAATTATTCAAATATTCCTATTTAAAATTTACAATGCAATTAAAAATGTGTCATTTTGAAATACATACATACATAACTACAATTTAAAATAAAAATTTACTGGAATATTTTTCCAAATTTTTCCCAAAATTAAGAAAAAAACAAGAAATCCATAAAATATACTCACAAATATTTAAGAAAACTTGAAAATCTCTTTTTTTATTTTTATTTTATTTTATTGTTGATTTAATTTGTTAATCATCATCCGTCAGTCGATATGAAATGATTTTTTAATTTGTTGATTCTCCGAATGTTTTTATTTGCATTTAAAATAATTAGTTACAAATTAAAGAAACAAAGAAATACAGGAACTGTTTTTTTGTTAAACAATTTTTATATTCATATTTTTTTTATTATTAATTATTATGTAGTTTATAAGATAAAAAAAGCAACAATAACAAGTTAGCTAATGTAGATCTATAAATATGTATAATAACAATGAAAAAAAATAAATAACTAAACAAAAACAAAAACAAAAAAATGTATGTGTATAATGTTGCAATACATACATACATCATACAGAAAACAAAATTACATTATCAGAATGCAAGCTAAAATAAGAAGCAGAGAAAGAATACAAAACAGCTTAACTACAAAAATATTTGAACTTTTTATTTTGTTTCAAGATGAAGTACACATTCATTATGAAGAAATATGTATAAATAAATAAACCCAAACAAATATAATAATTAAATGAAAACTAAAACAAACAGAAATCGTATTATTTTATTAAATCAATGTGTTATTTGAATTGTTAGGAATAGACTTACAAAACTATAACTGTTGATTAATCAGTAGTAACTACATAGACGCGTTGCTTTCAATTAAAAATTTTTAATTTTTAATTTGCGTATAACAACAAACTTTAAAAATGTTACAAATTTTGAAGAACATCCAAACGACTTATAAATAAACCTTTGTTTAAAATTATATTTAAATGCAAAAACATACATAAACCTCAGAAAAATTAACCTCTGGATATTTGACAAACAATTCAACACACAAATTTTTAAAGTTTCTTACTAATACGGGATTCGCTTTGTTTACACCACTCGGCATTTTTCTATTATATTTTAAATGTTGATGTTCCCGTAAAAAAGAAATAACGAGATTTTCATGATTTTGGGGTTTGCACAGGACACAGAAAACAGTATGGTACAATGTTGAAAAATAAATATACATTATTATATACAAAATCTTTTCAAAAATACTTGCGTTACTATAAACTAGTTCTTTAATAGGTTAAAGGCATATGATTTAATTTAAAAATATTTTTTTTTCTTTTTTTTTTAGCACGACATAGTACATACATACATATATAAAATAGATGAATGTAGCACAGATTTGTCACTGTTAAAATAAAATATTTAATGAAATTAACAATTATTCACCCTTATCGTGAATAAAATGTGAAATTTTGTTCCCATAAAATGTTGTTCCCAAATGTGAAATTTTGTTCCCTAGACAAATCAAAGTTAACAAACTAATACAAAAAAGGGAACATATTTCAAGGGAATAATTATTCACTTTTGCAATTTTGGGGAAGGGGAAAATAATTTGTGGGAAAATTTATTCACGATAGTGGTGATTATCTTTAAAACAAAAGAAAACATTGTTAGTTGCGTTGCAGGTTACAAAAAATTATTAATGTAGCAGTAGCTTTCAATTTCATGTGTCAAGTCTGAAGGTGGGCGGTAAAAGTTTCGTTTATAATTTTTCCTAAGTCAGTATTAAACATGTTAGGGGTTTGTAAAAAATACTGCAATTGAATATTTTATACAGAACAAAGAAAAAATGTTTATATGCAAACCCATTCATAAGTAAAAACGTTTCTTTAGAAACGTAACAATTCTGTGGTATTAATAAGATTATTGCTATTATTTTATTTCAAACTTTATTTTTTCGTTGATTAAAAAAGTAACAATAATATGGTGAATAACATGAACGTAAATGCTTTAAGTCACTGGTAGTGGAGATAACATCACCTCCACTCGGAATACCTTGAAAAAAGATTATATTGAGGTTATCTTTTTTTTTAATATTTTTTACAAAATAGTATTTAAAAATTCTGTAGTTTAGTTTACAATGCATTCATATTTAATTGCTTAATGTGTAACTTTTCTTTTGAGTCAACCTACTTGCGCCGTATAGTATGCTACATATTTTATGTACAATAATAACTTTTGTTTTAAAAATATG
>NDXZ01006352.1:0-12240 GCA_003055125.1 Paykullia maculata | reverse complement strand
ATACATACATAAGTACATATATGTAAATTAGTTTATACATGCATATTAGGGCGGGTCGATTTTTATGGAGGCAAAAAAATCGCTCAAATTACAAGAAAAATCGAAAAGAAACTTTGCCGAAGGAACCATACCTCTAAAATGTATTTTGATGTCCCGACATTTGATCCGAAGGGTCAAATTTTGAAAAATCACACTTTGACCCATTTAGTGTGCCTCTACTAATTTTGGAGGGCCGACCCACCTATATCAGTGGCATATCTCCTCGAACTACCCCTGGGGGGTTCCCCATACAAATATTTTAAAAAATCACCATTTCTGGCACTTTACAAACTGTGTCTTGGTTATATAAACTATACCTAGACGTGTGCGTATTATCCTTTTTTAATAAGCAATTAAATATTACTCATACGCACAATATTACGTCGTCATGCACAAGTTTCAAAATTTAACCCTTCGGATCAAATGTCGGGACATCAAAATACATTTTAGAGGTATGGTTCCTTCGGCAAAGTTTCTTATTTTGATCCCTAGAATACGATTTTCCTTGTAATTTGAGCGATTTTTTTGCCTCCATACAAATCGACCCGCCCTAATGTACATACATAGGGCTTTTACCAACTACATTATTAGTTTATTTCAATTTCTTTTTGCTTTAGGTACTTTTGATGCACTTTACTGTTGCTTGTGGTTGGTGGTTAGTTTAACAGCGCGTGTGTAACATTTAAAACAGTCGCTGGGGATAAATATTAAATAGTTTAAGCAAAAGTGGGCAGCTATCAGTGGCCAAGAATGTACATTTGAAAAGAAATTTGATTCAAGCATTCGGAAAAGTATATGACCGCAATATTTTTCATTTAATTCAATTCTTTTCATTTAAAAAACATTAAAATTCACCACAAGTGGTGAAAGAGAGTTTATGCTGCAAAGGTTAAACATGATGAGCTGTAAGAAATATGACTCTACCATTCTAAGCAAGTCTAAATTACTAAGTAGAATTAAAAAAAACGATTTTTTTAAGTAAAAATTGGAAAAGTTTTCTACAAGAAAACACAAACATTTTGATTTTTTTTTAGATATAATTATAATTATAAGGTTAGAAATAAATGAGTCTAAGAAAAATGTAGAATTCTCTTTTCCTTACGAAATTTTGAAAATAGCATTCTATATTTCTTAATATTAAAATTGAAGTCAGTTTAACTTGTTTGCCTTTTTTTGTTGCCCTTATAAAAGCACTATTCTATACAATGTTAGCGGTGAGTATGAAAAATTCGGTACAGCCGGATATAGCGCTCTTACAATTTTTCTTTTTATGTTTTGTATGAACAAACAGGTAAAATGAAAACAACTTGAACAAGTACACAAACATATTTAAAGTCAAAAATGTTATTGCAGGTGTTTAGCTTGAATCAAAAAAATACTAACATCTATTAAGAAAAAACATTTTGATTAAATAACTTGCAACATGCTGTGTAAAGTCATGGAACAACAGTTATACTTTTTTATTTTTTTTTTGCTTACGTTCAAACAAGAAATTGAAAATGTTTCCAAGAATAAGTGTGTTTGGCTTGTGGATCACGTAGATTAACTTTACTAAAGATTTTGTTAGTTAAAATTCTTAAACAATTAACTCTGAAATGAATGAAAAAATGTTGTTTAAAATAGGAAATCATATTGTTAAATGATCATTTTCTTGTGTGTCAAAATGAAAAATAACATATCCAACACTAACCACCGATCAAAGGGTGCTGATGATTAAAACCGTAGATGATTTCGAAAATGATAGAATGCAGTGCTCGGAAAAACTTACTTTTCAAAAATTATTATTCATTTAATATCACAATAAAAAATTAAATTTCTAAGAAATTGAAAATGAACTTGAGCCAGAATAAGACCAAAAAATAATTGTCAACTTTAAAATTTATAAAAAAAATAGTTTTAAAGATATATTTTTATATTTATATATTAGTTTTAATAAATATATTTACAATAAAAAAAAATGATTAACAAATTTAAACATTCAATATATCGCACACCCAGTTCAAAAGTGCCATTAAATAAATAAAAAACTTACACGTTATATGTTCTTATATGCTAAAAAAAGTGTTTAAAGGATAACCGTATGGTCTTATATCATTTTGCCCTCTTTGGGCTCCATTTTAATGGCGTATCTTCTAAAAATGTAGGCGTATTTGTTTCTTAAATAAACTCTTTTCTTTGTATCCCAAATAATTTGCAAAAACATATAAAAACATAAATTTTTCCATTTCTAAATATATTTATACTAAGTGGGCAATCACCTAATTATCAACCTTTCCATTATTGCATGTTAATCCAGTAACTAGTTTTGCTACGTGTGCCCCTAAAAGAAAACTGACTATATATTTTTCCTTTTTCTTTTAAATATTATCTGTGAGACAAGTACGGAAATAACATCTTCATGCTTATTTGTAACATTAATATTAATGGCAAAACAAAGAACATCTTGACACATAAAAATATTAGTAACATTTATATACAAAAAAGGTTCGTGTAACGAAAACTCCTGCATTATTAAGATGAAGTTATTTGAGTTGCCATTAAAAGACATTTGAAACCAATAAACTGAATGACGAAAAAAACATTTTACTAAGAACACACATTAACGAGTATACGTAACACATGCGAGTAGATATGGACTTTAATATCCTTTTAATACATTTAAACACTTAGGACGAGACTTACAGTCATTAGCTAACCATTTGTAAACAAAAATGGTAGCCATTGCTAAACTAACATTTCATATTCACAATGCTTTGCTTAACTAAAAATTTTCATATGGGTAAAGAATTATAATGTAATATTATTATTTTAAGGAAACACTAAATTATTCCTGTTCATATAAAATACATAAAACCTTTCAAGCATTTTCTGTTGCCTAACTAATAGTAATCAAATTATCAAATTTCTAAGTTGGTACTTTGCTATGCCATATCTTCAGGTAACCAGAACTAGCTGTTGCCCAACTAACGATCAACCAATGACTTTTGATGGATTATCTAATGGCAAAGAGCTGTGAATAAAATATTATTAGCTAAACTATAGTCATCAGTAAACTTATGACAGTGAATTTAGGCATAAGTGCTACACAATGAAAGTAAATGTAAAAGAAAGCAACAGTTACAGTAGGGCTTATGGCAAAAATAACAAAAATTCATTATCATAAAAAAACTGGTGAACGTTATTAAAATAAAAAATTTATAAACAAAATACAGAAAAATTTTCAAGAGAGAGAAAGTTTTAAAAAATTTTATTGTTTTTTTTTTTAATGAATAAATGATAAATGAAAGTTGTTTATTGTAAGTGCATAAAAAATGAATATGAATCGTTTTGGTCAATATAGACATTTCGAAAGTTTTCAATAAACAACGATTCTTAAATTTTCTTATTGTGCAGGAATTAATTTTCTGTTTGTGATTAACCAGCTATGTTTTCATTTTGTTTCAGCACTCTTTGATCGGTATTTTAATGTTGGATGCACTCTAACACACTTTTGTTGAAAATTAGGTCGATAATAGTAGGCAACACTCTACCGAATATTATCGACCTTAAATAAGACAATTATTTTTTTAAATATTTTATTGATTTTCGAACAAAATGTATTTAATTTTGTTTATTTGTTTGACATTGCAATTATTATGTTTCATTTTTCCTAAAATAAAAATGCACAAAATACATGTGTTTAATCTTTTTATTAACAAAAAAATAATAAATATCTTTTAAATTAAGGAGAATAACGCAATTATGACTAAAAAAGTTGTTTACCATCTATGGACATTTATGCAGATTCTGCTGCCACATCATCTCTTACCCCCATCAGGCTTGCAACCAAACTGTTAATTTTGAAAACATATTACAGAGTCTTTAAGCCTAAGGTTTATTTTTAACATTACATACCTTGTATTCTTTAAAGATAAGCGTATCTTTCTCTTTAAAAAAATTGCAAATCGGCTTTAACATATCTGAAGTGTTCTTTAGTGAGCTGCTGAAGGCTCAAAAATTTTTCTTGAGAACGTTGACAGCTCCACAAATTTTACACACCAACTTTTTTACAATTTAACAGTAAAAATTGCACAATAGCAGAAACTATATTTATTATAAATTCTTTTAAACACTAGAAATTTAAATGACACACGGAAAATATGACGCGCTTCTAATTAAATGTATACATTTTTCTGCTTGTTCTTTTTTTCTGTTGCTTTTAGACAAATCTGCTTAATATTTAACATTTTGATGTTATTTAGACATATGTGGCTACATTTTTTGGCTAATTTGTTTAAAAATAAACTATTTTAACAGTAAATTTGTATTTTTGCATGAAATTGGACAACTTATGTTTTTTTGTTACAAATAACTTCAAAATCGATATAATTTTAGACAACAAGAATTTTTCAACAAGAATTTATAGAAAAGATGATCCTAAATTTAAACCAGTATTTTATAGTGTGTAAATATCATTTATTCAAACACAGTGACTTATTGTCGCCTATATATTTATATTTGTCTACAACTAGTTGAGTTAGAACGAAATTCTTGATTATCACATTTATATTTGTCCTGCTTTAACCATCAAACCGATGGCAATGAAGCAGTTGTTGTATTTAAAATACAACTTTTTGTTTTTATATCATTTGTTTAGCCTAGTTTTAGTAAGTCTTCAACAGATAAATGGTTTTTTATATATTTTGAATGACCTCTTTTAAAAGACTTTTATTTGTAGAAGATTTAACATAAGTAATGAGTTTTAGCGACAATAAATTCTGAAAATTTTCGCAAAACTTATAATAAAATTTGTTGAGAATATAACTTTAGTAAATAATTTTGTAAAGCTTATTTTATATCCAACAAACTCCTATTACCTGTCGTAACTTCTTTACAAAAACAAACAAAAAAAACTTATACGAATTTTTAAAAAAATGTCTAAGTTTTAAACAGTTTTATTTTCAATCAATAGCTGTAGCCTTAACTTAAAATTTTCCGGGGCCGAATTCTCGAAATTAGAATTCCTACACCTAAAGCAAATAAAACTCGCACGTTCAAGTAAAATTTCAATCGCAATCAAATACAAGTATTTGGCTTCTTATTTTGGGTTACAAATTGTGTAACACAAGCAGTGCTTTCTTTTTTCGTGTGATTTTGTCAACAACATAAATGTTATTTTGAAACTTTTAAAAAAGTAAAGAATAATATTAATTTTTTCTTGGTTGGCTAGAAAAATTTATTATTTTTTGCGTTCACACTTTTAAAAGAAACGTGTCATGTCACATTTTTATTCGTCTTTCTTTCAGTATCTAACAATTTTTTAACGCATTATGTTAAGATTAGTACTTCTTTTCTGAACAAAAATTTTCCTTGCCAGATAATTAAAGCTACAAGCTAACTTATGATATCATAATGTGAGGTGTGCTAAAAATTTAAAATGGTTTAGGTACTTTTTTGTTGCTTTTTTCGTTCGTCTTAGGATAGCTTACGACAGCACAATAAACATAGCAGTCAGAGTCATATTTAGTATGAAGTCACTTTTAGTATGGAAAGCAACTTAAACCATTTAAAATTTTTAGGACATATGACATTATGATATCATAAGTTAGCTTGTGAATTCCTCATATGTGTTTTTTCTGCTTACAGTCTATGCAGCATAATAGAATTAATTGTAAGTATTTTTATTAGCTCATACTGTTTGCTAGACTTTAAAATTTTGAAATGTAGAACGGCTATAAATAATTATATATTGCTTGTGAATTTCTCAAATGTAAGTTGCTGATTTGGAAACTAGTGGTGCCAATTTAAAGTTTATCACCCAAAAAAATCTATAAACACAAGGTACCAACTCATATGTACATATTTAGATGAGGTTTTATTATTTGTGGACTCACCAAACCCATTTTTTTCTTTTCTATTTCATTATTAAAGAATCTGGGTTTAGCAGTTTTTTCCGTGCAAATTCACGTACAAGAATATTTTTTCTTGTCTAATACGTCAGCTTAAATACATATGTATGTACGTGGTAAAATAGGTACAAACAAATTTTCGTGTTTTACAAAGAAAATCCTAAACTTAACACCCTTTCCAAAGGAAATTAGTATAAATTTAATATACTTTTATATATTATACTCAGTAATTATTATTTAATTGTTTAAGTCTTAATCTCATTTTATTGTGTCCCTTATTTAAACTTAACCCCAGTAACCCAAATGAACAACTCAAATAATACTATTATATGTATAACATTAAGTACATACACTACAACCACAACCACATTAACAATTTCGCAATTCATTACGAAAGTTATTAAACTTAAACCCAACTTTATTTTATGTATTTCATCAAAATTCAGGTCAATTTACAATGATTCAAAGGGGGGAGAACTGAAAAATCCCTTTAACGAAGTCAGTTCCAATAACCTACTGGCGTTTAAGATGTTTGTATGAGAGTGTTGCTCTGTTATTTTATTTTTTGTTGGTTTTTGATTTATTAAGAAACTTTATAGAAACAACAAAACAGAATCTGTTGGAAAATAAACAAATCATAATTTAAAAGTTGTTGTTGCTTAAATTCTTTCATACATTTTTATGTCAAGTGTGCGTCTTAAAGAGGCGAAGGACATGCTTTCAAAAAAAAAATTTTTTTTAGTATAAAAACTACTTTTCTTATTTTTCGTTGATGATGTGTGTAAAAGGGAAAGAGAGGGAGAGATAGACAGAGAGAGAGCGAGAGTCTTTGGTTTTAATTTGAATTCCTATAGTTGTACAACTAACAACACGGCAGCAAAAAAACAAAAAAGGAACACTTTTGCTTCTGTTGACCCACATTTTGTAAGCAAACAAATGAACATTAAAAGTTTGTATGATGTGTCTGCATTTGTGTGTGCAAATCTGTTTATAAACATCTACATTTATATGTATATGTGACCCATATTTTAATCTGCGTGTATATATACATAAGTGCACACACTTAGCAAATGCCGATGAACTTTGATATTAGTTTTGTTTCCTTTCTGTACACCCCATATAAAAATAGGAAACAATTTCAATTTTATTATTTTTACATTATTTCTGTTACAAATATATTTTTATTGCAAACTACTCATGGTTTTATATTGGATAGTGCATAGAGTAATTTCGGTTCTTTGTTATTTTTTTCTACCAGCAGAAAAAGCAATAATGGGTATATAATTGTGTCATTACGTATATAAACCAAGAAATTATGTATACACTCCGGCAACATCCGTGCCGTGTTATTCTCACATCCAACTATAAATACAAAAATATACATTTATTTTTGGTCCTTTCGACTTGCAGGGTCGATTTAAATATGTTCGTCTGCGAGTGAAAAAAATATTTACCGGCAAGCCAAATTAAAAAAAACGTGTTTTTTTATTACAAAAAAAAATAAAAAAAATTTAACTTTAAATTGAATGGCTCTTTTAAATTTAAATATTAAAAACAATGGCCCGTATTCATGGTTACAAACTAAAGCCGGTTTTTTGTAAACGACTTTAAAATAAAAACCTCTTATTAACTCTTTTAAATGGGTGACACATCAAATAGAAAAATGTTTTCATACAAATACTTTAAAAAGTTTGATACTTCCGATTTTTGTATTTACTTTTTCAAGACAGCGTCAACTGGTGATGCTTAAGACACTGGTTGTTAAAAAATAAGTCATTTCATCATAATGATAATAGTTTCGTCTTTGTGAAATATAATTGTGAGTTTGGAGAACCTCTCTACAGCTTTTACTCATATTAAATTTGTCAAATGCATTATTGAACATAAACAAGTGGATACTGATTATTTTTTTATTAAAATAATGAAAGAGAAACGAAAAACCCAAAAAATTCATTAAAAGTTTAATAAAAAAATACAAAAGTTATGGAAAATAATCAGGGCTGCTGTTTTTTGCTTAAAAATAGCTTCAGCTATTTTTAAGTTTAAAGTCGACTTTTGCGTTAAAAATATATTTTAACTCGTCTTTGGAACACCAAAATCATAATTTTTACATAAGTGTACTTTACGACTCTTAAAGTACACTTTGTTTGTGACTATGATTATGGGCCAATATATACAACATAAAAGAATTTAACGAAACATCCTGTTATTTTTTTCACAATTAATTTCCTAAAATTTAAGTAAAAAAAGGGCAAAAGAATCTTTCTATACTATTTTTATGCTAAGTTGGTATTTAAAATTTCAAGCAATAAATATGCAAAATTGGCAACACTGCAAGAAATCGAATATTTAAAGTAAAGCTGAATTCACCCATTGTGTCTGAACAAAAATTTTGTTCGGAAAAAATTGTTTTATATTGAGTTTTAGAAAAAAGTGACGTCAAACTCAATACAAAAAGAATGTGTCCGGACAAAATTTTTGTTCAGACACAATGAGTGAATTAAGCTTAATTAAACTTTAAATATTCGATTACTTACAGTGTCAAGTTAAGCCTTAAAAAATGAAAACTTTTCCTTCAAGTCGAAAACCACTTCTGTATCTAACCCTCACCCAACAAATACATACAAACATATATACATCTGTATATACTTATACTACTATTGCATACAATGTTTTAAAATCATTATATGTATCACATGCATCTATTTACACACTTATAAATCTTTTTGTATATATGTTTTTTTGAGAACAAATACCTTTTCTTGAGAACAAATACCTTAATGTTTTCCAATATGTTTGTAATTGTGGTCCTTAAATAAATACAAAATCAATTTATGTAAATTTACTTTCTTATTTACACTTGTACGAGTATGTAAGTATTTGAACGGCATGTTTGTTCTATTGGTAATATTTGCTTTCTAACACATTTTTCAAATGTTGTTTTATTGAAGCTTCTTATTCTTGCTTTTCTGCAATAAATATTTTACTGAAAAAAGTCTTATATTTGTAGCAACTGTATATATTATTAAAATGTGTGTGTGTGTGCGAAAGTGGTTTTTGAAAAACAAACATTTTATTGAGAAGCATGGGCTTAAAGAAAAATATTTATAGATTCTTTTAATCCGGCTGTAAATATAAAGGTAAATTATGTGTTATATTTCAAATCGAATCGAATATATGTATGTGTGTATATGTATGTATATTTGCATATAGAAATTTTTATTCAATAAGGGTGTATGTAATTAAAACATGTATTTTTGTCTTTGTAAAGCATATTCGAATACATATGTATGTATATAATTTTGTTAAAAAAAATTAAACCCGGTAAAACATATCAATGAAACACAATTAATAAACATATTTATGTTTGTTAATTGTGAAGGTAAAATATGTAAATAGATTTGTTTGCAGTAATCGACGTCTTTAGATAAATAATAAAACAAAACCTTATTAATTAACAAATAAACTTATTTTTTTGTTCTTCTGAAAACTAGTCAGAGGTCTTAATATGCAATTTCGCCACGTAAAAAAAAATTTTTTAAAACTGTTTTTAGAGATCTTTCTACATTTACGTAACTTTATTTACGTAACGTCTATTGTAAGTCAAAGTAAAACATAGAAGGTTTTTAGTTTACTAGCTTATAATCCGCTAATTCGCAAGCGCACTTTTCAATATTTATTAAACTTTCAAGTTCTGTTTAGCAAATTTGTATTTTTTTTATAAGATTGTATATACAAATTGACAATTTTAACTTGTCTAGATTATTTTATCTACACAATTTAAAAAAAATTTTAGGACATAGTTTGGCACTATTTGTTTTTGTTTTGTTCCATATTTACCTTCATTATACAATTGAATCAAATTTCATGTATCTAAGTTTTCTTTAGAAATGAAAAATTCCACTTCGTCCCATATATTATTACCTTAATCTTAATCTGGATTAATAGCCCCAAATTTTACATTTTTAAAACAAAAAACCCCAAAAAAATGAAATAAAACTATAAAATTTAAAAAAGTAAACTGTAAGCCAGAATAAATAATTTTTTTCTCAACCTGGTTTAATATCCCTTACTCCATTTTTCTGGATTTATAAATGCAAAAAAATATCATAAGAATTCAAAAGTACCTTTCCTCCTTCTTATATGGTTTCATATCTCAATCTAGGTCAGCAGGTCCTAAAAACATATTTTTTGATACGTAAAGTAAAAAAAAAAATTTTTAAGTATCATAAAAGCTGATTGAGTAAATTTTTGCCCACTATATGATTATCTAATTAAATCAGGATCAATTGGCCCTAATTTTGCGTTTCTAGACTCATAAACTTAAAGAATTTAAAAAAGTACCTTAAAATATGAAAAAACACTTTTTCGTCCCCTAAATGATTTTTTATCTTAACTTGAAGCGATAGGTACTAATTTTGCGTTTCTATACACATAAACAGAAAAATTTTTTAAAATTACCTTAAAAGTTAAAAAGGAATTTTTGCCCCCCGTTTACCAGACTATTTCTCTACAATATTTGGAAGAAAGTTGTTGTTAAAATTTTATTATCTCATAAATTGGCCTATTAATTTACTATTAAACGCATTTTGCCGGTTTCCATCCTTTTTGGTACTTTCTGATTCACCATTCTAGTTTCAGAATTTTTTTCTCAAATACTTGTCTAAATAGTGGTAAAAACTTATGTGAAACTTTGATGAATTCTATCAAAATTCAAAAACAATTTTTTTTTAAAAGAGTACCAAAAATAAGTACGATTTTTATTCCTATAAGTTTAAATATCCAAAAAGTACCAAAAACGTATTCATATTTTTTTGACTACAACTACAAAAAATTTCTATATTTATTGGTGTAGAAGTTCAAGAGGCCCCAATACCAAAATATAATTTTTACCCGTTTTTACTCACTAGGCCCCCAAATTTGAAAAAAGTGCCAGACACTTGTCCGCTTGTTTTTTAAGCAGAACATGATGCTTTTTAGGTTTTGTTTCTATCTTGTTTGGTTTAGAAGATAGAAGGTTACCGATTTTTTTCTTTTTCACCCCCTAAATATTTTAATTTAGGTAGTAGATCTTCTTAGTGGATCCCTATAACGGGAGAGGAACCCACAGTCCAAATTTCAAGTCTTTAGCTCTATCGGCGATGATGAATCAGTTAGTTAGTCAATCACTAACGTTACCCTTTAACGTATATAGATGAAAAGTTAACGTGGCATCCAAAATTTCCCAAAAAAATTTAGCCTATAATGTAAAAACTAAAAAAAAAAATTGGCCAACGGTGTGACCAGCTATAAAATACAAACATACAAATTTTTTTCATCTTTTTTCATAATGGTTACGGTTTTCATTTTAGGTTACCACAGATATCTCAAAATTGTTTAAGGCAATCACAAAATAAAAATAAAATTATATTTAATGGTGCTGTTTATAAATTAATTTTTTTTAAATTTTGCTAAGGACAGATGTTACATAAACTATTATTTGCTTTTGAGCCTTTATGGCACTTGACTTTATTTGTTTTTTCACAGCCTTCCCTCTACCATGGTTCGTTATCTTATATTACGTTTATGCTGATGTTTGTAACGCATATTAAAAATATTTGGCAACCACTTCAAAGTTTACGAATTGACTCAGAGTCACTTTCTGAGCCTTAGAAACAATACATACTTACATGTCAATTATATTTCATAATCATGACACTTTTTGTTCTGAAAAGAACTCCTATTTTTAAGAAGATCATTGAGTTTGCCGAACTGAAAATTTTTTGTTTTATTTTAAAAAAAAATAACAGAAATAAGTTCAAAATTAACTTAAATTTACTTACGGACCTTTGTTATAACCATTTCTAGTTATACCTCAGAAGTTTTAAATAGAAACGTGTTTAAATAAATATTGTAAATATGAGTCAACTGTTTTTAGCTCCTATAGACGTACGTTGCTTGTAAAAATCATTGTTTTACTCATAACATACATTAAATAAAAAGTTATTACAAATAGTTATATTTTATGCAGAAGCAAATCGTTCTACTGGATTTTGAATTAATCGATCCATGGTACTATTATTAAGCCCACTTTTAAAATTTATCTCAACCGACTGTAAAAATTCTACCAATCCTAATTCTAGAAAACATTTCAAATCTAATGGAGTTCAAAAAATTGTTTTCTTGTAAGAAGCAAAAAATATTGATCAAAAAATGTAAATGTCAAAATCTTTGACTATATTATCGGTATATAAGAAAGAAAAAACAAACCAAAAAGAAATAAATTAGTTTTTTGATTTTTGAATTGAACCTTATTGATTTTTACGTAATTTTT
>NDXZ01006350.1:1497-11603 GCA_003055125.1 Paykullia maculata | reverse complement strand
AAAGTTTTAAAATCATAACTGTAACAGTTCTCAAGATATGCCACAAAATGTATTTCAGTTTTATCCCTATAAGCGGTGCTACACCCCCTCGCCTGACCGGGCTGATTTGTGAATCTAAACCGAATTATATATATAAAGATATAAAAGAGTAACGTTAATGGCTGACTGACTTTTTTAAAACTCGAACTTATAGGGTAAAAATCGTACTTATTTGTGGTAGTTTTTAAAATAAATATTTTTTTGAATTTTGATAGAATTCATGAAAAGGTTCACTCAAGTTTCTACTACTATTTAGACAACTAGTTGAGAAAAAAATTTAGACACTAGAATGGCGACTAAAAAAGTACCAAAAAGGGGAAAAACTGAGAAAATGCGATTAATAGTAAATTACTAGTCAGATTTGGGTAATATTTGAAACACGGATTCACTCAGACATAAAAAATAGTATGACAAATTAAAATTTTAACAATAATAGTAATGGGTAAGAGAAAGGGGAAAATTCGGGTTAACAGGGGGCGAAAAAGGAGTTTTTTAATTTTTAGGGTACTTTTTTATATTTTTTGAGTTTATGAGTTTAGAAAGGCAAAATTAGGTCCTATTGCTCCTAACTAAGAAAAACTAGTGAGAGCGCTATATTCGGCTATACCGAATCTTATATACCTTTCACTACGTTCTCTATGTGTGTATATTAGTCAATTTTTTTCAAAATACCAAAACATTTTTTTTTGCTTTTTTTCCCAATATAATCATTTTTGTGTTAAAAAACAAAAAAAAAATAAAAATTTTTTTTTGCTTATATCTCGAAAAAAAATTTTTTTGTTTAAAAATCGAAAATTTTTTTCTTTAAAATTCCCCAAAAGACATGTCTTACACACAAATATAATAAATTTGAAGTAAAAAACAAAAATACCGATTTTTTCGAAAGCATTTCCAAAAGTTTGATACCACATACAACCATGGGTGACCTTTAAGAGCTACGTAAACTTGATTTCAACATACACACGGACAGACGGACAAGGGTAAATCGACTTCCCTATCTATAAGGATCCCGAATATATATATTTTATAGGGTCGCAAACGAATATTGAAGAAATTACAAACGGAATGACAAACCTATATATACCCTTACCACATGTGTGTGTGTGAAGGGTATAAAAAAATCATTGAGGGGGCGAAAAAGTTCTTTTTCATCTTTTACATATTTTGAGTTTATAAGTCTAAAAATAAAAAATTAGGGCCAATTGATCCTGATTGTACTTGGAAATCATTTAATAGGCAACAGTTTAATTATTTAGCTTTTATGGTATTTTTTAAAATTTTTTTACTTTACTTATCAAAAAATTTGATTTTAGGAACTGTTGACCCAGAATGAGATATGAAATCATATAAGAGGGAGAAAAGGTATTTTAAAATTTATATGTTCTTTTTAATGCATTTATAGATCCAGAAATATGGAGTTAGGGATAATAATCCAGGTTGAGAAAAACAATTTTTTATTGTGGCAAACTGTACTTTTTTAAATTTAATAGTTTTATTCCATTTTTTGGGATTTTCGTTTTAAAAATTTAAAATCAAGTTAGGATTGGTAATAATATAGGTAGGGGACGAATTGGAATTTTTCATTTCTGGGGTAAACGTAGATATAAAAAATACATACATATGTATGTATAATAAACTCGGTTTATAATGACAGGAGATTAAGTTAATACGGAACTCAACTGTTTAATGAAGGAGTGCGCTTACGAAGTAGCGTGTTAAAAGCTAGATTATAAAATAAAAAAGAAACGTTAAGAATGTATTCAAAATTATTTAGTACAAAATAAAATGATAAAAAAATATTGACTTTGAAAAAAAGCATTTTTGAATTTGAATCTTGTAGTAAAAGAGTAAATAAAAACTACTTTGTTATGGGAAAATTTAAAAACTAGTTATTTTGATCAGAATATTTACTTTTACTTTTTATATATTAAAAGAATTTCACTGCGATATATCAGTCACATCTATTTTCAAAACTCTGCTAACAAAATTCATATATTTTTTTTCATAAAAATAACGAATTTAAAATTTTCGTGTTAAAAAAAAACTAACACAAACAATTAGTTTTTTAATCGTCTCCAATTTAAAAAAAAAAATTTGCTTTAATTTTTAAAAGTTGTTTTATTTATTGTTTTTTGTCTCCTTTTTTCCTGTTAATATCTAAAAACGTTTTAATGCAAAAGAAAGTTGCAAGTTCATAGGCCAAGTCAACATAACACTTTTGCTGCCACAATAACCAACATTTGATATTTTTTTTAAGCAAAACCTAAAACAAATTTTAAACATTATTTTATTTAATGCACAATAATGCAATTTCATATAGTTTAAAAAAAAACCAAAGTCAATTAAAACTAAAGTCAAAGCAATATAATTTTACCTAAAGTTTTTAAAACAATTTTTTTGTTTCGTTTGTTTTTGTTCGACGAGATTTAAATCAGGTTAATATTTGTGTTCAACAAATGTTTAGTGATTTTTTATTGTTGTTTTTGTTGTTGTTGCTGTTATACCCAACACTATCGATTGATCTGTATTAAATCGTAATAAAACTTTGTTGAAAAATAGTCAAAACAATTGTACAACAAATGTACCGAAAACGCAAAAAATACATGTATCTTTTAAGTTTTTGTCAAACATTTACCCAATAGTCTTGCCAAAAGAAATAAAACACTTAAACTAAAATGAAACAAAAATTTTCATTGTAAATACGATAATGACACTATGAAATTGGAAATAATGCTGCAATTGGTAATGCCGATTCTTAAATACCCTTAACTAAAAACATATAACTTTACAATGAAATAAGAAATAATAATAAAAACCAACAACTACAGTGGACGAATTTTACCAAGTTTCATTATTTATTTATTAAATTTTTGTCAAATTTTTAGTAGTTAGTACTCCTTACAACAAATAAGATCAAAGTTTAAATTATTTGTTGTTATGCTCTTGCAAGGGTTATAATTATTTTGCTGAAATCTTCTACATTTTAAGACGTCGGCTTAGTTTATTTGCCAAACCGATTTGATAAATATTTTGCCTCGTAAAATGATGGATATATGGACTAAATCTTATTTGATTTAATTTTAAAGATTGTTCTCGGTAATTTTTCCCTTTTTTTGTTATGATTTATGACACTGTTGTCCTCTAGGACGGTTTATTTTTTGGATTGTTTAGGTCTATCATTTCGGTGACCACTTTGTATTAATTTTTTCTTGTACAAACAAACAATTAAAGATTCATTTAAATACATTAATTTGATAATTTGATCACTTTTCTAAAGATGTGTAATTTTTACCAAGAGCTAAATCATTAAATTATTCAGTATTAATATGTTCAATTATTTTTTTCCATAATAATAATTAAACTAGATTCAACATTTTCACATGTGGGAACTTCATGCAAATGAACCCATTTTAGTACTTTAACTTATTGACAGACGGCATCCTAAGTTAGATTTAAAAAGGTAAGAGCGCCGCTACAACGAATATAAATAAACAAAAACTACACTTAATTTGTTGCTGCAAAAATACTTTAACAATGTCAAAATTATTGCTGTCAACTGTTTTGGTAAACAAAATAAAACAACAATTTTTTTCTTTTTTATATTTCCACATAAAAATTAATATTTTCCAGCTTTTGGATAACCAGATATGTTTGTAATATATGTGTGTTATAGAACAAATAATGAACTCGAAATGAAATACAGAGCATTTTAAGGGTTTTTAGATAAGAATAATTTACACAGAACAGAGCCCTCAAATACATTACTGTTTTGTGTAATACAGAACGGATGGTCACTGTACTTATCATACACTAATAGAAAAAACATTAATTTAGACAATGAAACGGTTTCATTAAATATTCTGCATTATTTTAATGAAAATTTACATTTATATAATGAAAAAATGCATTGATTACATGAAGTTTCCCAATTTAAGCTTTTTATAGAATTTTCATAGTTCATTGTATTAATCCATGGCTAAGTAGAAGTGTATGGGAAAAAGAAAAACATTAATGGAAAAATATTTGTTTGTTGGTTTGTTTGAAAAACTGTTTAAATGTCTTTTTAGATTTGTTGGAACTCTCGTTCAATTTGTTTTTGAATTCTTACTTAAACATAAAATATTTTTGAATTTTTTCAAGAAATAGTTTGAAAGTTTGAAACTAACAACAAACTTTTAAATTTAAAGCAATTAATTAAAATTTATTTATCCTAACAATTTCGACAAACAAATAAAAAAATTACATACAATTATGAAGGGTTTTCAATTACTTAATGAAAGTCTTTCATTAAACGAATGAGTTGGCTTCATTAGGTCAATGATTAGTTTCATTTTATTAATTTAATAGTTTCACATAGTTCATAAATGTAATAAAACATTCCTCATTATTGCAATAAAGGGCTTCTTTAGCTAACATTCAATGACAATTTCATTGATGCAATGTAGAAATTCATTGTCTGAATATAGGGTTTTCTTTGAGTGGAGATGTAATTAGAATTCAAAATATCAGACAATCTTAAAAAAACACATTTGGTATCGATCTTAGTCACGATTATACGTGGATGGTTAAGGAGACAAAAACAACAAAAAGACCTAAAAATAAATTATTGTTAAAATAAACAACTGTTGCGACTGTAAGATATAAAGGAGAACCCAATAGTGATTTGTATACATTAAACTCTGTAAGGATTATGCTGTGTAAATAAATAAAGTAAAAAAAATATAAAAAATTATTCTAAAAAAACAAAAGCAGGGTGACACAATAGTAATGTCATCATATGGCCTTAATTTAGCAAATGGCGTTAAACGTCATAGTGCTTTGACATCTCGATATGTATGTATGCATGTATGTATGCATATTGTAGACTGATTGAGAATAAGTTGACAACAGGCAATTGAGCGATACACACCTTTAAATACATTTTTTATATCAAACAAAATAGAGGCAACTCACAATATGACATAACTTTTGCGCTACCCTGTATATCAATTTAATATCATTAAGAATATTAATTTTGAATACGATGAAAAATACTATTAATAAATAATAAAGTCATATTATTTTTTAGAACACAAAAATTGAAGGAGTTAAATGCATTACTCCTAGATATTCCTAGATACTTTCAGGTTGATGACTGAATCAATTAAGAAGAAATATAAAATGTATGAAATAAATGAAAGAGTCAGTTATTTCTTTAGAATTTAAATACCTTATAACCAGTATGTAACTTGTATATTATAATTATAATATTTATTTTCAACTATTGTGTGAAACGTAAAAAAATTTTAGTAAAAAAGTTTTCTGCTCTCTATCAACAACAATTGTTCTTAAAATCTTTATTTAAATAATTTATTTTGCTGATCTGCTCTTAAAGCTTAAATAAATAATGTACTAAAATACGAATACACTAAAATATAAAAGGAAATTATTAATTAAATACAACTCTATTACATGTATATGTTATTATTAACAATACTTAACGTAGGGTATGGAAAAAATCACCAAATTGGACATTCGTAATGTGAATTGTTGAATTGCCCGTATGAAAACTGGGCCATAACAGCGTTACAGTTACATTCGCATGCACTTAAAATTTTATTTTATTTTACTTAATCGTACTTAACTTAAGGCATTTCATAGATTTTCTGTATCTATTTATCAATCTATACATTTGTTTGTCTCTCTGTCCATCCATCGATTTACGTATCCACAGATATATAATGTAAGAGTACGTGAATTATTAAAATCTATGAAATTAAACAGAAAATTATCAAAAATTAAGTGTTTCTAACTTAAAATTTATGTTTTCTAATAGTAGTACTAAACTATTGTATTGTTGTTGCCATTTTTTTAACTGTAGACGCATGACAGTAATATATTATGCGCATATGTAAAGTACTGTGCAATTAAATATCAATGGTTGAAGGTGTTTGAAGAAATCTGTTTAGTTTTTTCTAATATATATAAAGTGAATAGAACTATTTTCTTATCCTGTTTTTAATCAAAAAGTTTTCGAAGCAACGACTGATAATTCTATGCCATACGTATACTGAAAAATCGTTTTAGGTCTTAGATATTTGACAAAGTGAAAAGTGAACTGCTAGACGATTAAAATGGATTAATCAGAAAATTCATAATTAAACCTTTTTAATTATTTTGTATCAGACAGTTATTGCTTTTTAAAATATACTAATAAAATCGGTTTATACACTTCCTTTATTTAAATTCATTAAAAGACACAATTTAAGTGAAGTCCGTGTGTAACGACTGGAAAAAATTTTTTTGAACGTAGTGGAATCTACTTGACGTTGCACGAAGTAGAAAGACTTAAAGAATACATTAATTGCATAATGCTTTTATAAGATTAAATATTAATAAATTTTAAGAATTATATTAATTGTCATATTTATTATTCGCTAAAATTTTTTTCTATAAATTTATCATATTATTAATTTAAAATTGTGATTTATTGAGAATGTTATTTTATTTAAAAACTCAGTTTCCCATATGGTTTAGCCGAGTGGATTGCATTTTCGAAACCAGTTACCAGTTACCATCGGTACTAGTTACTGTTGTTGAATGTAAATTTTATCTATTTAAACTACAATTTTAAAGAAATAGCAACGATTCACAGTTTAAAAAATATATGAACTTTAAGCGAAAATAAAAATATTATTAATAATTTTATAGTTGAAGAATTAATTTGAATTTTCCTTTTATCTATATATATCTATCTTTTTTATATATAAAGATGAAAAAAATTTGTTTGCATGTTTGTTTTTTATAGCTGGTCACACCGTTGGACCGAGTTTTTTGAAAATTTTACAGCAGGGGCTAAATTTTTTTTGGAATTTCGAATGCCACGCCCACTTTTTTATCTATATACGTAAAAGTGAAACGTAAGTGTTTGAACAACTAACGGATTCATCATCGCCCAGATCAAACGGATAAAGCTAGAGACTTGAAATTTGAACTGTGAGTTCCTCTCCCATTATATAGATCCACTAAGAAGGGATTTTTTGATATTCAAATATTTAGGGGGTAAAAAACGGAAAGATCGGTAATCTTCCATCTTCATGCCCCTTAAACTTCTAAACCAATCAACATAGAAATTTTATTTAAACTGTATTCGTCACATCTCAAAAATTATTTTTTTGAAATTCTGACTTATAGGGATAAAAATCGTACTTATTTTTGGTACTTAAAAAAAAATATTGTCAAATTTTAATAGAATTCATGAGAAGCTTCTACTACTATTTAGACAACTATTTGAGAAAAAAATTTAGACACTAGAACGGGAACTAAAAAGTACCAAAAAGGGGAAAATCCGGGAAACGCGTTTAATAGTAAATTACTAGGCCGATTTGGGTAAAATTTGAAACATGGATTCCTTCAGACACAAAAAATAATATTAATAGTAGTGGGCAAGAGAAAGGGGAAAATTCGGGAAAACCGGGGGGCGAAAAAGTACTTTTTCAACTTTTAGATTACTTTTTATATTTTTTGAGTTTATGAGTCTAGAAACGTAAAATTAGGTCCTATTGCTCCTAACTAAGAAAAAAAATCATATATTTGGCAAAACGACGTTTGCCAGGTCAGCTAGTATAAGTATATATGTAAATATAATAATATTAATGCTTTAATCAATATGTCAATAGTTCTTACACTAGTATTTAGTAGTTTTTTTATACTCATGAATTTATAGGTAAAACATGTTACTGCTATTAATTTGCACATATCTGTAAAAAAAGCCCCCTAAGCTTTAGGGGGCTTTTGTTTAAATTGTTAAATTATGCAGTTGGTGGTTAAATTTAAATTGCAATATAAAACAAAGTGATTTAAATTTTTATAGAAAATCATAAATTCTCTTTCGTATTTTAACTTATTATTTGACAGGTAAAATTCTGGAAAACTTCAAATCAGTTGTTACAAAAAATTTGCATAATTATTGATTGACCATTACCGATAATAAAGATGGATGGTATAAGAGGTTTTTAATTAATTGGTTTTATTTTATTATTAAAAACACATTCGTTAAATAGAAAAACTACTTCGAATTTTACATTACTTAAAAACAAATTTGTAAAAAATCTTTTAAAAATAGAATATAATTTTCATATTCAAAGAAAAAAAGGAAAATGTTGCCTTAATAAAAACTGCTAATGGCATAGCATATTTCTGCCCAAAATTTTTGATCCTTTAGAGCTTTGTGTATTGTTATATGGTAGTATGTCGGTCCTAAATATTCTTAAAAAAAATATTTTAATTATTAGGGAAGGCAAGTCTTAAGAATTTTTAAGCGAATATTTCAATATGTAATAAATGGAATGGCAATAAAAATGAAAAGCGAATATTTCAATATGTAATAAATGGAATGGCAATAAAAGTGAAAATATAAAGAAGTAAATATAAATATTCACAAAAATCGGGTGTAAAATAATAACAAAAACTAAAATACATATCTGAGATTGAGAAAGAATATGAAAACGAAAACAGAAAACTTAAGAAGCAAACGTGCCCACATTTAAATTTCAATTAAAACATAAAAACAAATATCCCATCAACTACATACAAGTATCGCAAGAAATACAATAAAAAAATAAACGGTAAAATAAAAGTAAATTGTGAATTTAGTTTTAAATAAAATGATATTATTTGCATTTTTTTTAAGTAAATTTTTCTCAATGAATATATTCGCCGCAGCATCCAGTTACAACTTGTTTGTTTTATTTGCGCTGACAAAAAATATTGTCTAAGAGAGAGAGAGAGAGAGGGCAGGTTTCCTAAGTTGCTTAGAGGTATAACGAAAGAGTATGTTTTCAGGTGATTTGTTTTGATTTCAATTTTCTTAAAAACCCTATTTCAAATAAACCGACCGAAGCATAATTCACCTCTTGTGGGGAGTAAAAATTGTCTTGTACATTCGGTGGTTGGCTGGGCTCGTGAGCATAAAATCCGATTGCCACTTGGGCGCTCTAAGTATGACTTCGTGGTAGTTAAAACAGCTGGTATGTAGTTTGTTTTCATTGCACAAAAACTCGCTTTTCTTTGCGGTGCTTTGTTGTTGCTGTTTTTTAGCATTTGTGGTTTTCGTTTTCGTTACGTTTTAATGGCCAATACTGCTACACTTACGGCTGCTGTTACCAGAATTGTTTTGACCATTTAACCGTTCGGTTGCAAACTTTGAATACGCTCGCGTCCCAAATAATTTAAATATTAATTTAGTTTTCGTTATAGTGAGTTTTCTAAGGTTTATTGTCATCTAACATGACATATGTATAGTGTATGTTTGCATTACGATTTTTATAAAAATGTTTAAAGAAAAATAAATATTAATATGTACATATGTATATCAATGGGATTTGCTAAAAAACATATACATATATTTTTGCATGTTTTATTTTCCAAAAAGTTTCATGTTACCGATAACTTGGAAAACGCTTTTTTTCATTTAAGTGCAATATTTTTGTATTTTCTGTGTTTTGTTTGGTTTGACTTGTTTAGGAAAAAAGAAAAGAAAATATGTCTTAAGAAAAAAATGAAATAAAGATTGGTTGTTGATTAAATATTGCTCAATAGCGCGTCGAGGTTAATAATATTTCAAAAATTGTTTACGCTAACTAATGAATGAAAATTGCAAATTTTTCATTTATGTTAAACAAATAAATAAAAAACAGTTTAACCAAAAAACATTTAATTAAACCTAAATAATGATGCCATAAAATAAAAAATGATTTAAAATTTATTTAAATAAGTGTTAGTTTAAAAGAGAAAAATACCATAAAAGCAACTAAATAAAACAAATTTAGATTAAAAAAAATATACAAATAATAAAAACTTGAAATTAAGATATTTTAAAGTTTATAACTATTTACATATGTTCATACATAAATCGCGTTTTTGGAAAATAATAAATTAATACAAATAATAAAATATGGTTTTAAAATATTAAATTGTTAAACACATATTTATTAAATAATTTAAAAAAAAACATAGTCTTGAAAGTTGCATAGAAATCAGTTTATTATAAAATATTATGTTTTCTTTTTATAAATTTATGAACAAAT
>NDXZ01006349.1:13853-42053 GCA_003055125.1 Paykullia maculata | reverse complement strand
GTTTAGCTTTACGAAATCATTACTAAAAGAGAGTAATCTATACACGTATAAGCATTAAACATACACATATTTTGTAAAACTATTTGATATTTACTAGAATAAATTCATGCCCACAACTTTTAAATAACTTTAAACCCGAAAAGTTTAACAAAGCAAATTTCAAATAAAAAATCACTGACACAACATAAAAAAAGTCTTTTAGGTAAATAGAAAAACGATAATCCATTAAAAGGAATTTTAGAGGTATTATTAAATGTTTGCCTTGAACTAAATGTAAAACAATACGATTTACATTCGTATTAACATAAACTATATCTAATAACAATATTTATTAGATGTTTATGTGTAATCGAATCTTTATCGAACTGATAAAATAAGACGACAAACTGTTTGAAATTATCACATATTAAACTACACATATACTTCTATACGTACATACAAACATACACACACACATATATATATATATGTATATATATATGTATTTGTACTAATGTATGTTAGTTTTTCTGTAATTGTTTTGGTCCAAACATAAATTTAACATAAATTTAATAGGGATGTGGTTCTGAAATGGGCAAAAACAAAACAAAAATCAAGGAGTATTAAAGACGACGGGAGCGAGCTTTTACTTGTGTTGAACACAATTTTTATACCAAAATAAAACACCTGCGCATTAGCGAAATTAAATGTCTTTAGATGAAAATGTAAATACAATTGTACTTATTACTTTCAGTTGAGTATTTGAAATCGTAACAGACAGTTGCTGAACGAAAATCATAACGGATGAAAACCGACACAATTTAAAATTGGTGAATTAGAAAAAATACAGTTGAGTGAAAAATGATAGCAATAAATAAAGATTGAAATGCAAAAATACCTACATACATATGTACAAACAATAAATATATGTATACATACATACATATACAAATGCCCTGCTCGAATTAAACTTAAAATGTTTATTATTCAGTTATTAATATTTTTTTTTAATAGAAATTATAAAGAAACTCATTTAATCGAATCGATACAAAACATGTCTTAAAAAAGTTTCATGCAAACTCAAAGTTTCAATGAAAAATTTTTTAACTCAGTCTGTAATTGGCCCAAGCTTTGTATATTTGGTCTTATTACGGAAATCAGCACAAATAAATTATATTTGGTATTCATTTATTAAAATTTTATCAAAATAACAGCCACAAAAGATATAAATATATAAAATAAAGTAAATTAATTTTGTTTGTCTGTTACGACTCCTGCTTCCATGAAATGTTGCAAATGTCTGGTTGTTTGATTGGTTTACGTGGATTATAGTGACACCGCTATGACAGGACCACACCACTTATCAGCAAATGTCTGGCACTTAAAAAGAAAGGTCGCTGCTGGCAGATAGCAACTTGTAAGTTTGTAAAAGAACTCTTCAGCTAAGACTGGAATCTTTAACAAATTAAGACATTTTTAGAATTTGCTGTTAAAGGACACTGTTCATGTATATTAAAAAGTGTAATTTACCTTATGCCTAAGTGTGTTCAAAGATGTGATAACGTTAAAAGACAACGAGCAGCATTTGTTGTCGCAACAAATATTAAATTAGGTGCGCAATAAACCGGTTTTACTCAAGAAAAGAGAAACCAACGCGTTAAAAAGGTTGAAAGGGTGTAATCATTTCTGAATGTTTTGTTTTATACAAATTTTCAAAACTATAGTAAAGAATTTGTTATCCAAACCATTAATTAAGTAAATTAAACATGCTAAAGTTGATCAACTTTTTTTCCTTTAAGGCGAAAACTTATCGGACCTATAACTTTAGCAAATATTGTCAGTCACGATGTCGCAGTGGTCGAGTGAGCATCGCGCGTTCGCTGTGGAGACATTTTTTAAGAGTAATGATTCTTACGTAATTACTCGTCGACAATTTTGTTCAAAGTTCGGTATTCGGCGAATACGTGATGGACCGGGTGCAAATTTAATTCGTTCGTGGGTGCAGAGATTCCGCGCAACTGCTTCGGCTATGAATGTCTCACAGCCAGAGCCCAGTCGAGCTTCAAGGACTCCCGAAAACATTGAACTGGTTGAAAGCAGTTTACGTGAAAATCCGCGACTTTCAATACGGAAAAGAGCAGCCTCACTGGAACTTCCAAGAGCGATTATTCAATAAATTTTAAAAAAAGATCTGCAGTTCCATCCTTTTAAAATTAAAATCGTTTAAGAACTGAAAGAAAGTGACTTTGATTTACGCAAAAATTTTTGTGAAACGAAACGACGTTTTCGCACTGTAAATCCCATTTTTTGGAGCGACGTAGCTCATTTTCATTTAAACGGCCATGTCAACAAGCAAAACTGCCGTTACTGGTCTCCAAGAACCAGCAACCCTCGATTAAAACATAAAAAACCATTGCATTGCCCCAGGGTAACTGTTTGGTGTGCCGTATCCACGCATTAGATAATTGAGCTTTTTTTTCGAAAATTCTCGAGGCCAGGCGACGAATGTCAACGGTGAAAATTATCGCCACATGATTACGGAATTCCCTTTGCAAAACCTGCAAGCTCATCCATCGTACTCTTTACACACGTGGTTTCAACGGGATGGGGCGACTGCACACACAGCCAGAGCTTCGATGGATTTGCTTCGGGAAAATTTTCCCCAAAAACTGATCAGTCGCTTTGGGGACATCCCATGGCCATCGAGGTCGCCCGATCTAACTCCCATGGATTTTTTTTGGGGCTACCTTAAAGAGAAGGTTTATAACGTTAATCCCTAATCTCTTGTGGCTTTAAAGAAAAATATTCGTCAAGAAATCAGCTCAATTGAACCAAGATTACTGCTGCGTGTGGCGTAGAACACAAGGCTCCGTTTTGAACAGTGTGTTCAACTTGACATAAGACATCTGGATGACATACTCTTTAAAAAATAAATTCAGCATTTCCATTTTAAACTTTGTGTCAATTATTACGTTTCTTGTTTGAAAATATAAATCTGTCACCAGACACCCTGTATATATTTATACCCTTTACACATGTGGTAAGGATATATGCATATAGGTTTGTCATTCCGTTTGTAATCTCTTTAATATTTATTTGCGACCCTATAAAGTATATATATTCTGGATCCTTATAGATAGGGAAGTTGATTTAGCCATGTCCGTCTGTCCGTCTATCCGTCTGTCCATGTGTCGGTTGAAATCAAGTTTTCGTAGCTCCCATAGGTCACCTAGGGTTGTATGTGGTATCAAACTTTTTAAAATACTTTCGAAAAAATCGGTATTGAATACTGGTAAGATCCATCAATAATCGGCTGAGATATAAGCAAAAAGAGACGACTGCCTTTTTAAGTTTTTTTTTTTTTTTACAGAAAAAAATTATTGTTTTGCAGCCTTGAGATAGACTACAGATATATTCACCACACATGGTGAAGGGTATATAAGATTTGGCCCAGACAAATATAGCGATCTTACTTGTTTTAAATGCATTATCTATTATTGAAAAAATTAAAAGAAATGCTAAAAAATTTAACGCCTATAAATTAAAAACTAAAAAAGAGATAAAGAAGTCAAGTTTTAATAAATTAAATATAATTAATTACTAGTTTAATAAAAAAAAAATATTTAAAAATAAAAATGTATGAATAAAATAAAATAAATGCAAATATTTAAATATTGTTTATCTAATCTAGAATCCATTACGCATATTTAGTTTATTATTGGCTATAAAATTCTTCTTGCTTTGTTTATTTATACTCATACAAAAATATACTGAAGCTTATTAATATTAAAATGAAAAAAAGAAACAAAATAAAAACATTTTTAAAATATCGAACATAAAAAAAACAACTTAAATCTAAACAAACAAAGAAAAAAAAAAACAATTACAACTGGCTCGCACTCAACGTACGTTAAATTATGGTGAGTAAAAGAATTTATTTTGTTTTTTATGGCAAAATTATTTCTGTGTAGAAAACAAATTAAAGTTTTCAGTAAAATTTATTAGAACACCGATTATTCGGAAACCTTTAACAAATTATTTCGAATAATCATTTATAGACAGTTACACGCATGCAGTGGGACTTGGGTAGCTTATAAGCTTACTATCTTTAATAAACGATACATTTGATTACGCGTAATGAACTAGCTCAAGTTCTAAGCTGACTTATGCCCAAGTTCACTGTCATTAGTTTATGGTGTAGCCAATGATATTTTGTTCACAGCACTTAGGCCAAAATTCACATCTATTAGTTAACTATTTGTAAACTAAAATGGCCTTTTGGTGCCTTAACTAATGACAATCTAAGAGTTGAAAATGAAATATCATTGGCCATTAGTAAAGGCACCAGCTACGGATTTCATCATCAGCACTCTTTGATCGGTGATTAGTGTTGGATGTAAATATCATATATTTAACTCACTGATGATGCGATCCGTAGCTGGTTTCGAGAATGCATTCCATTCGGCTAGTGTCGGCAAAAACTTACTTTTCAAAAATTATTATTCATTCATTCACAATAAAAAATAAAATTTCTAAGAAATTTAAAATGAACTTAAGCCAGAATAAAACCAAAAATAATTGTCTTAAAAAAATGTTTGTTATTCATTATATTGTAAAAAATTATTCTCTCCTATTTGTTATATTTTTTTCGTTTATTATATTTCATTACGTTCGTTTAACACTAAAAAATATTATTAATGAATTTTATTCTGGCTTAAAGTTCTTATATTTTGAAAGTGTGATATGTTGAGAATGTTATTATTTTATTTAAAAATTCAGTTTTACCATATGAAATCAGCCGAGTGGAATGCATTTTCGAAACCAGCTACAATTTCATCGTCAGCACTCTTATTGAATGTAAATTTAACACTGTTATTGAATGTAAATTTAATCTATTTAAGCTACAATATTGTAGGAATAGCAACTGGAACTTGCTCCCTCATATAATCAATGTTGAGGTGAGACAGATTTGAAAATATGAAAATTACAAAACACACATGGCACGGTGTATGATAGTTTAATAGCTCACATCTAATTGATGAAGCATAAAAATTATTAGAGAAAAATAAGACTATGCAATATGCATACTGTATGATCTAAAGGATAACCAATTATAATATAATATGTGATAAATGACCGGAGAATAAATATGGTCAATTGTAAATATGGTTCTGTCTCACCTCAACATTAATTATATGATAGAGCAAGTTCCAGTTGCTATTTCTACAAGATTGTAGCTTAAATAGATAAAATTTACATTCAATAGCAGTAGTACCGATGAGAAAAAGAGTGCTGACGATGAAATCGTAACTGGTTTCGAAAATGCATTCCACTCGGCTGATTTCATATTGTAAAACTGAATTTTTAAATAAAATGATAACATTCTCAACATATCACACTTTCAAAATATAAGAACTTTAAGCCAGAATAAAATTCATTAACAAATTTATAATAAATAAGTTCAATGAAAAGATATGAAAATATGACAATTACTAATAAATATTGCTAAAAAAAATTTTTTTTTTTGTTCAAAAAAAATGGTGGTGTACTTGGAGTTTTTTAACAAAGTGTATTACATTAATGTACAAAGAAATTATTGTTTAAAAGATATTTTAATAAAGTGTATGACTAACAATCAGTTAACCTTGAAAAAAGTTTCCAATAGTTTCTTTAATAAAATTTATTATATTATTTATATTATTACTTTTTTTAATAAAATATTAAAAATACTTATTTTATTTGTCCTAATCGTAAATAAATTGTTAAAACTATATTTTCTTTATAATTCGAATTTGAAAGATTTCCCTTACAAGGAAAATAAAAAGTGATTGAAGACAATTAATTACTTTTTTTAAATAATATTTTTTTGTGTAATTTTAGTTCTTTTGTACTTGGACACATTGAAACAAAATGTTTTTTTTTTTAATCTTTTCGAGCAAAAGAAAACCATACAAGCACACACCTATAAAATATGAAAATTAATTTTTATTGCTACTACTTCAGCTGGAAAAATAAACAAATTGTTTTTTGGGTAAAAAGCAACATCTTAATCTAAATAATAAATAAAGAAATATACGAAGAAAAATAGAAAATTAAATTAGAATTGAGCATGAAAAAATGCACTTTTTGGAATCAGAGATTCTAAATGATGCTGAAGCCATATTCATAATCAAATTTTAAATTTATTAAAGGCTTATAAAATAAAATTACCATATACAATTTGTTTATTAAACATATTTAATAAACAATTTTATTAAAACTTGTTACGTTTCTGGCCGTAAAATGTCTTAAATGATTTGTGAACACCTTCCTGCCTTAAGAACGTTCTTTATACCCTTCATTACGACTGAAAAAATATTATTTATATTTAAGTTTGTCATTGCGTTTGTAGTTTCTCATATATTTATTTGCAATGATATAAACTATATTTTAAATTTCAATAGAAAGAAAATTCAGTTTTGTGTAATTAACTTTTCGACACTTCCAAATATTCTACAAATTTTCTATTGTAAAAACATGCAAAACAGCCCCTTTTTAAGAATCTTCATTAAAGAATATCTTCGAATAGTTTGAAAATAATATGGTCACTACAAACAATCGTCACAAACAAATCATAACTGAAGAAGTCTTCATCGGCAATGCAAAAATCATATATACATATCATATACTTATATGGTGACAGGAATCAATTATGTATTTGTATCAAACATTTAGATCTCTTAGTTTAATATGTTGCTTCATTATTTCTAAGCAGCGTTACCGTTGTGACACTAAATTATTAAATTGACCCTTTTTCGACACCCTTTTTTTAAATTACCCTTTTGTATAATTTTTAACTATTTCGTGCCACTTTTTTAACCTTTTAGTAAATAGCACTTACATTTTGTTTTTGGCAACACTGCTGTAACATCTTTTTTTAATAGTTATAACGTTCATGTCGCAAATAGCTGTTTTAGGCAAACATAAATACTTATGTATATATGTTTATCATCATTTTTTAAAAACGAGCCTAATTTAAGCGTATTTCATTAAAAATAAAATATTCACTTTAACAATGTTATGTATAAAAGTGATGGGAAACTATAGCTGGTTTTATCGATAATATCGATAATAAATAAGTATCGAAAATATCGAAAGCAAAGTAAACTTTGGATAACGAGAGTATAAAATACGGTTTAAAAAATTAAATGGTTACCGTTAGTTTACACGATTATTTTTTTAATACACTTTACAAGTTATTTCTCCAATCGAATCACCATCAAACTAATAAATTCATGTTTATATAGGCGAAGTCGCCTTAAACCAAACAAGGTGGATATGTTCGTATTCTTACAAAAAAATCAATTCCTCTTCAAAAACAAATTTTTATATTTTGAAAAAAATTTCAGTAAGCGGAAAATGTTAAAATAATCTGTAATTACCGTGTTGTTACCATGCTCTAAAAGGGTTTTACTTTGTTTATAATCTAAATCGAGATGTAGATAGCACACCAAAACAGTTAAATTGAATTTTTTTTGGACTATCTTTTTAGTTCAAAAATTATTAAATTAATTATGGCCCTGTTTTTTTTTAAATTATGGCAGCGTAAAGAGTACTTTTTTCTTCGATCATTTTGATTCATTCGCACCATTAGATTTCTTCTAAGATATTTTGTTAGTTTTCAAGTTTCTATTTTGTTTTTATTTATTTAATTAGAATTTTATACAAACACATGGTGATGTTGATGATGATGGTATTGCTGTTGTTGGCGCTGTTATTAATATGGCTGTTATGGGTACTAATTTTCTTGTTGCCACTGTTTCTTTATTGTTTATATTATTGTTCCTTTTGTTGTTGTTGTTGTGGTATGAGTTCAATAAAAATGTATTTACATACCGCAATTAGAAATAGACTGGCTGTTTAATAAATACTTATTGCTCTTATATACACAAGCACACACACACACACACACACACACATATGTATATAGAGAAAAATAAATATTTTCATTTGTTCAGTATAAATTTTATTTTTCATTAGGTTTTTTTTTAATATTTGTATATCTGTTAGTGTGTGTGTTTGTTCTTCTTCCATATCTTGCTTATTTTATTAGTTGTTTATTACGTTTATTTATTGTATTTTCTTTAAGTTTCCCTACAGTTTTGATAACCGAACAAAGACCATTTCTGGTTTAGAACAAAGACCATTTCTGGTTAAACAAATAGTAAAATACAAGCTTTTATTTTAAATATGTTTGTGAATTGTACTAATTAGACCTTAATTACAAAAAGCCCATGTTATGAAAAGTTATGGAAAATAATTACAACTTATTTTATTCTAAATCAGTAGAAACAGCAATAGATATATCTTTGATAACTTTGCATTACAAAAATCACAAGCCGTTCTTCTAAAAAATACATTCACGTATCTAAGTTATTTAGATATTTGTTTCACTACAACTGACAAAAAGTTTTCTTTTTTTCTGCCGGCAATAAAAATTGCTGGGTCAGTAACATAAAATTGCTTGTTCTGTTTAATTTGTATCGATATACAAATATATATTTGTTTAATAAAATAACAAAATTTAAGAGCCCATATTGTATTAAAGTGTGTGTAAATTTTAAAATCAAAAAAAAAAAAATCAAAAAGAGTAAACACAAATAATTATTTAAATGAAATCAATGGGGTGGAAGAATTTGCTTTAAACATCTTACAAGATGCTCACTATAAGTAAAAATACCTTAATTAAACGATAAAGTTTAAATATTATCTAATAAATTTCATATTTATTAATATATTTTTCGCTTTAAGAAATATTTTTCGCTAATAATTTTTAAATTTTTCTGAAAAGTTTGGCAGAATATGTTGTGTTTAAGTTTGTTTTCTTGCTAAATTGTTGTTATTCTTGTGTTAGTGTCACTCTCTAATGCTTAAGCTTTTTAATCACTAAAAATATACAAGTTTTATTAGAAACCAGCTATTTGTACTAGGGATGGGCAAATGCAAAAAAAAAATCGATATTTTTTATCAATATTTTTTTCAATATCGATCTCAGCCGATATATATTGGTTTGAAAATGTCGATATATCGATATTTGTAGTGTAACGTACCAAAGTCTCTGGTGAGAATCAAACCCGCAATCCCCAGATTAGCAGACTAACATACTAATAACAAGTTCAATGGACTACTTCTTATATAATTAATATATATGGGTAAATCCCAGAAACAGACTACCAAGCAAACATTTTTCAAATCAATCTTACTAAATTTTCTTTCAAATAAATATTAGACTAAATGTTTAATTTTATAAATAAGAGAAAAAATAATATTTCGATGACCATTAACACAAAAAATAATACCAAATCCTACCCTACCTCAGGTCTCTTAAAATTATACAAGAAATTAAAATTCTTTTAGGTGATCATATTACTTTATTGTTAATATAGATGGTCAGATCAAAGGCCATATTGTTATTCATTTAATTTTCTTTAATTTCAGTAAAAAAAATTTTTTTTACTGTTTTGGAGAGATTAAAATTAGGTATGAAATGTGAGGTCCATGCGTTGTGACGTCACGGAAAATAAGGTTGTGAGTAGAATAAACATTTTTTTTAAGTTTTCTATATTTTTAAAATAAGTTTATATACCGCTTTTAAGCAAATAAAAAACAAAAATGGTCACAATAAAAAAATAACAAATATTAGCATATTAATTTCGTTGACGTGCGTCACTTTTTGAATTCTGGCAAAAAATGCATTTAAAACCATTGCAATTGTTATTGGATTATCGGGGCTAGAAAAATTACAGAGCTAAAAAAAACACTGAGATGTACAAAAATACATTCATTAATTTCTACTGGAAGCTCTGTTTTGCATTTTTCCTATGTTTCCATCTAAGTTTGGCAACTTTTTTAAAAAAAGAAGCCAATGAAGTTTGTATGACGAAGTAATAAAAACATGCATCTTCATATTTTTTTAATATCTGGAAAACTCGTAGAGACACCATTCTGAAAATATTAGGGTACTTAGACCATATAAATAGCTTTTTGTATAAAAGTTTTTAAAAAATTTGGAGATATTTTTTTTAATATATTTAAAAAAATGTTTTCTTAAAAAATCATTTAATATTTATAAAAAAAATTAATATAATTTCTTTACCCTTGACATCATACCAACTGTAATCAAAAATAATTTTTTTAAAATCTTAAACACAACAAAGTTATGACATTTTAAATGGAATTACTCTAGTGGAAAAAAGGTGACGTGCGCCACGTAGCGTGCGTCACTATGGTTTCACGGCTGTTTATAAAAAACTAAAAAAAATTATTTCTATTATTTGTTATTTTAGATTTCTCCTATATTCATCTTTCTTCAAGGATTTAGGTTTTTTGTGCTTTATTATGCAAAATTCGCTAAAAAATTACGAAACACACACTACAACTTTAAAGTTACTTCCACTTTTTGTAACGTGCGTCACGAAACTTTGTGATCAATTATTTTACAACAAATACCTGCTACAAAATCATGTTTTATGCCATTCGAAAGTACAAATAAAATCCTACTAAACACTACGTAAAAGTTAAAGGTATCTCTCTTGCAAGACCAAACCATTTTTTTATTTTAATCTAAAAACGCATGTGTTACGCAGGATTAGCCTTTATGTTTATGGTCATTCATATTGATATGTAGATTTATCAATTGTTTATAGTAACGATTTTTTAAATAAAAAAAGGGTTTCTTTGCCACTGTTTTGCCATAGTTGAGCATTACTTTTTATTCATTTTTGTTCAATAGATTTGTTTAAGTGTGAATGACAAGCACTTTAGAGCAAAGAATTGTCATGTCATTTGCAAAAATTTACATTATATCTACAATACCTTATTTGATGAAGGTCGTATGTAAATAAATTACAAAGTGCTGGGAAAGAGATATGATCCCTGAGGGCAGCCAAAAATAATATTATAGTGAATATTAAATGTGTTCCTTAAAGAAATGGAAACCACACTGAATTATTGACCCCCCAGACATTTAGTATCACAATTTTAAGTTAATTTTAAAATTTTTCTTTGATAGATTTTATTTACATTTTTTTTTTATTTTAACTTAAAGCCCTGTTATATTGGGTTGACTGCAAAACCAAAATACATAAATGGGGAGGGATAATGTTGTGGGTTTCGAAAAAGTTTGCTAATTTTTCTTTTTCCCTCTTTAAAATTATGTGGTAAGCATTAGTTTTATCATTTGTTTTTTCTTTTCTTGAAAGTGATTTCATATATTTGCTATATTTCGATAAATATTAAATATCTTTTTTAGTAAGAGCTGTCAAACATTTTAAGCGTTGCTCAAGCACATTAACACATACTTTTTCTTAACTAAAAAACATGCTTTAGTTTACTTAGAAATGCTTTAAAAGTAAATCTATTTAAGTTAACAGCATAACAACAAAGCTAAATTAAGTATGTATGTGTATATGTATAAAATATCAGAAAAACAAATAATATTTTAAGCCTTTACAGGTCCGCAAGTTATGTTATTAAATTAATTAACTTTTCATAGAAGTTGACACGCCCTTTGCTACAATTCTGTTCACATCGGCTCTATTTTAGTTTGGTTGGTTGGTTGGTTAACGTGGTAGTTTGCCACACTCGCAAACTATCAAGTAGAGTCTCATGGCACCGTTTGATACGACCACACCACTCGTCGGCTATGCAGTACACCCGTCCATGGGCTCCCAGCCCGGGGAAATATAAGTACTAGATCCACCCTGTTGCCGTGAAATATCTCAGCAGGTCATTCAACCTGATCTTAGAAATCTCACCAAGGTCCACAACTCAAAAGTTGCTCCGTGCGTCTGATAACAAAGGAGGGCCACGTTAGCTTGGCAATCCTACAAGTATCCAGATTCCTCCACCTATTATTAGTCTTATCAAGAAAGTTACTGTAAAATAGAGTTGCTACTGAGCTCGCACTAGAGACGTTCAAAGCAGATCCCTCCTTGGCTAGTTCATCTGCCCGTTCATTGCCGTAGTGGCCCCTATGCGCAGGGACCCAGACTAGAGTAATGTCAGACAGATGACCTACCCTGGACAGTTCCATCTTAGACTGACCGACTAATAGGGAAGTGGTGCTGTACGACTTTAGTGACAAAAGTGCCGCCTGACTCTCGACAAAGATACAGATATTCCCCTGAATATTCCTGTCACGTATCGGCATACATGCCTCTCGAACGGCAAATACTTCAGCCTGAAATATACTGCAATCGTCCGGTAGACGGCATGACACACCTATGTTGAGTTCCTCAGAATAGACACCAGACCCAACGCCACAGCCCGACTTAAAGCCATCCGTATAGATCCTGATCCCGTAGTTCCCTCTCAAGTTCCCTCCACCCAACTCCCTTCTAGAGGGAATTAGAACTTTGAATCGTCTATCAAAATCCGTGTAGGGGGTGGTATAATCAGAAGGCTGGTTAGCAAACGAGGGCAATATACCAATTATCCTCCCATGACCGTATGCCCTATTTTAGTTTACTTTTATAGTTCCTCCATACAATTTTCATTGGTCGTATGTACAATGCTCGTCACCCAATCCTAATAACTGTTTTCTCAGCGTGTTTTCCTTGTAAGCGGACGTAAACACCCCTCATTCGGTCCTACCAAAAGTTTGCTTAAATTCATCAGTTAAAAGACTATAATGTTTATAGTTTCCTTAAGTGTCACATAAACTATTATTTTTGTATGGGGCTACCACACCCCCTCTATGATATTTAACATTTTAAGCTTAAATACGTACAGGTGTATATGGATTATGTGGATCTGCTAAGATTGACTCTTTAAAAAAAAATTCCAAAATAAAAAGGAACATTGCCTTACTTACTAATAATATCCTAAAACTATATAAAGATATATTTTGATGACGTTAACAACCTAATAGGGTGAACATCAATTACATTTCAGGCTATTTGCAACATAATTTCAATTCCTATATACATAACTCAAATAAGAGTTTTTAAATAAAAAAAAATCCACAAGTGTCTGTAAAAGGAAGTTAAAGCAATATGTTAAAAAACCATGTGCTGAATTTTTTAAATCAATAAAACAACCGAAAAAGCAACAAAAAGAAATATAAAAAGAGCAAAAAAAGAAACAAGAGAAAACAACAGATACAAAATACACATATACTTACACACTTGTATTTATTTTTAGGATTAAATTCTAACTGATATGCAGACAACTTTAAAAGAAAATGTCAATAACAAAAAGCATACATATATATGTATTGTATTTAAAACATTAGTTTACACATACATTTATAACAACAACAAAATGACTTCTTTTTCTACATTTCCCCCTCCTCTCTTTTACTAAACATACATATATTAAGGACATTTTTAAATCATTAATTTTTAAAGAGTTTGTCTGTACAAGCTTAAATTTGATTACAATTTTACTTTTAATGCGGGCTTTTAGTAAATGTAGCCCTTATATTTGTATATAATCAATCAATTATAAATAAATTTATTAAAATAATGATAAACATCATTAGCACAATGGAGAAATCGTTCTGATGTCAAGAATAAAAGTTCTGTCAAAATGTAGTTTTAAAGTCTTTGAATTATCTGAGAGCTTAAGGAAATTTACCTACACACAGACATTACAAAATCGTTTTTTCGTATTTCTCTGCCTAGTTATATCCCGATTACCTGTTTTTATTATTTTTAGCAAAAATAAATATAGAAAAAATAATTCACGTTGCGAAAATATGTTGTGCCTTTATTTTTTCCTTTAAAAAATCTATTGATAATATATATGGGCAAAACCTGCGTAACGCACGTTACATTCGTTCGCGTTTTTAGATTAAAATATAACAATTTTTTGGTCTTTCAAAAGAGATACCTTTAACTTTTACGTAGTGCTTATGGGATTTTATTTGTACTTTCGAATGGCATTAAACATAATTTTGTAACAGGTACTTGTTGTGAAATAATTGATCACAAAGTTTCGTGACGCACGTTACAAAAAGTTGAAATAGCGTTTTCGTAATTTTTAGCGAATTTTGCATAATAAAGCACAAAAAACCTATATCCTTTAAGAAAGATGAATATAGGAGAAATCTAAAATAACTTGATTGGAGGCAAAATTATGTGTCATTTTTTATTAACAGCCGTGAACTCATAGTGACGCACGTCACATTTTTTCCACTAGAGTAATTCCATGTTATTTTTACCAGATGAATGTATTGAATACGGTTTTATTTTTTTTAAATTTTGATAAACAATGGCAACCCTGTAGCTTTGAATTATTAAAAAATATTGCTGTGGAGCCTTCATTTAAAATGTCATAACATTTGTTGTGTTTAAGATTTAAAAAAATTCTTTTATGATTATAGTTACAGGCAAGATGTTAAGGGTTAAGAAATTTAATTCAATTTTTTTTTAATTATTTAAAAGCTATATTTATGGTCTAAGTACCCTAATATGTTCAGAATGGTATATGTTTTTATTACTTCGTCATACAAACTGCCAATGAAGTTTCGTCACAAACATACTTTTTTTTAAAAAGATGCGAAAGTAAAATGGGAACATAGGAAAAATGCGAAACAGAGCTTTCAGTAGAAATGAATAAATGTATTTTTGTAAAAATTTTAATTTTTTATTTGCTTAAAAGCAGAATATGAACTTGATTTACAAATATAGAAAACTTAAAACAAAAATGTTTATTCTTCTCAAAATATAAAAAAACGTATTTTCCGTGACGCACGCCACCACGCATGGACCTGACATTTTATACCTAATTTCAATCCTTCCAAAATAGTAAACAAGCAATGTTTGTACTAAAATTAAAGAGAATTAAATAAATAAAAATATGGCCTTTGACCGGACCATCTACATTAACACCAAAGTAATGATATGATTACCTAAAAAAATGTTCATTTCATGTATAATCTTAAGAGACCTGAGGTAGGGGAGGATTTGATATTATTTTCTTAATTAATGATCATCGAAATAATTTTTTTTCTTTTATTTATAAAATTAAACATCTTGTTTAATATTTAATTGAAAAAAAATTTTTTGATTGGTAGACTGTTTCTGGGATTAGCCCACATGTAAATATGTCTTAGATATATGTTATATAAAAGCGGAACAAATAACTTTTTATGTTTAAATTAAATTAATAAAACAGAGTCAGTTTAATATTATAAGGATTTTTTTCGAGAAAAACTTGTGAGACAATAACTTGCAATTATGTTTAAAAGTTAAGTAAGTCCATAATCATATTCAACCACATTTTTTTTATTGTTATAAATGAGCAAATTTAATTTCCCTTAGATTATCTATCCTCAGATAACTATAAATGGATTTTTAGCTTTTAAGTTGTATATTTTTGCCATGAATTAAATAAAGGTTTAATAAAGGAAATCTTAAGTTTGTTGGCAGATCAAGCTGCCTCAATGGACAAAGACAAACATATACAACTACAAAACAAAAAAACAAAAAAAACGAAAACGAAAACAATAAAACAGAAGAGGAGCAACAATGTTTATGAAAACCTAAATAAATATTTACATTAATGTGTTTTCCGACATGTTGACATGTTGTTAGAGAGCGCAAAATCTTCCAGACAGAAAAGGAAACATAACGGTTTTCAATATAAAAAAACTAATTATGTTGCACATCAACGATGATTATGTTTACCTGCTCTCTTTATATAGTTTTACGAGTGTTTCATTTCATCATTAGACACCTACAAAAACATGCAAAGAGAGAGAGAAAGAAAAATCCAGAGCAAAGCTGTGGTAAAAGCTTTTTTCTTGCTGTTTGTTTTTTGTTTCATTGCTGTATTTGGCCCATAACTATATAGATTTTCATCTGTTCAAAGTCAAAAGAATTTCATTTTAACAGTTTTACGGTTAAAGTCGAAAGAAACACAAATAAATAAGAAAAGAGCGGCAGCGTTGGCCTTAAAATAAAATTTAAGAAATTAATTATTTAAAGAAAATGTTAGAAAAAATATATTAAATAAAAAGAATAAATCAAGCTAAATAATAAATAAATATATAAAAGTTTTTAAAAAGAATATTCAAAATAACCATTTTTGAAATATAATTACAAATGTGCGTGTTTCTGGTGTTAAGAAACTAAATAAATAAAAGTCTTTTTGTTAAATTATTTTTTAACTTTAAGTACCCATATAAAAAGAGCTTTTTTTGTTGTTGTATTACAAGTACAACAAAGACCAGGCTATCAGCCAGTCATTTAACAATGTTGGGTGGCACACATTTTTTATTATGAATTTTTTTGTTTATTTATTGTTTTTTTTCTGGTCCTGTGTGTTAAGTTATCTTTTTTTTTACTTTTTTCCCAGCAAAGTGTTTGTTGTTCTAAACCCCGGAAAGAAAAAATATTATTTAAATTCTCTAATATAGTTTAATGCATAATGATAAGTGGATTGTTTTTTTTTAGGACAAAAACAAATTCTTATTTTAGATATTTCCTTATGAGGGAAAAGTAATTTTAAAAACTAAAACTAACTTTGCCCTTTAAGCTTAAGCTTATAATCATTTATTGCTTTTATATTGTGTTGTGTTATTAAGGTAGGTGGCATATGACCGTAGCTATCTATTAAACATCACTATGAAAATGTATAAAATACATTAAACTATATTACGGGTAAGTTGTTTATTTAATAGACGATAAATATTATTAAGTTGCTTGTTTATAAAAAACATTGCAAATGAGAATGTTTTTGTTTTATACTTTTAAAAGCGTGATTTTTTAGTAGTCGGATATTAGTTCTTATTTAATATAATGTTGGAGTTACAATTTTGTAATAAAGTCTTTTTAAACCGTTTGACACATTGATCAATTATGAAAAACGTCTTTATTTTATAAATATATCATGTTTTATAATAAGTAGCCAAGAAGTATGTATATAAATTTATTTATTTATGTAATTTAAACATTTTTTATGTAGACCATTTAGGATAACTCAAATTAGATATTTTTAAAAATCAGAAAATGTACGCAAAATTTATGTAAAACGAAAATCCATTTTATTTTTTTAACTGAATAGACTTTTATCTAAAGAAAGAATTTAAAGTTTTTAAGTTTTAATAAATTTTTTTTTATCAAGTTTGGACACAAAGTATTTGATAAATGTACGGACATTTTTAGAAAGGCTTTAAATTTTTCAGCATAGTTTCATGTAAGCGTGACACCGCTTTTCAATTATTGTATTGCAAGGTAAAATTGCATGGTTTTAGTGGCTTATTAATATTATTTGGGTAAATCATTCTCAAAAAATGGATTTCAATTTATTGGTGCCACTTGCAGTTGATCAAATGATCTTACTAATCTCGTTTATAAAAAAGTAGAGACCAATAATGCCAACAATCTAAAATTCTTAGCAAACAGAAATCTTTTGTAGATGCATTGTCACCTGTTAAAACATGTGTAGGCTGGCGTCCTCTCGTTGGGGCATTAATTAAAGGTGATAAAAACATAACCTCTAGTTACTAGGAACTCAAGTTTAACACTTAACACTGAGTTAAATTCCCTTTGAAAGTGAGTTTCTTAAGAAAATGATGAATAAAACGAAAACTTTTTACCGAATTAAACAGTTAAAATTTCCAAAATGACATTAACAGTATATTCTTCGTTAGCCTAATACGCATTAATACTTTAAAAAGCGACAAAAAATTGCTTACTAAGATTTTCGTGTTAAAGTTGCGTCTGAATTTATAGAAGTTTTTGTTGTAAAACATAAAAATACATAAAATCTAAAGACAGGCTTGAACAATTATTTTTTAAAAAACTTCTAATTGGTAAAAAAAATGCATAAATTGTTCACTTTTTAAAGAAATATAAAAATTAATTTTAAAACTTTACACGCAGCTTGTGTTTGTGTTAAACTTTTGTCTTTGAACAAAATAAGTTACTGATGATGGGTCTAAAAGATTCGTCATAGCCGAACATTATAATTTTATTTAAACAATTTTTAACCGTCGTCAGTGTGTAAACATGTTATTATCATATTTGCATATGCTTTTAGTCAGCATTAAAAATGTTTGTATGACATTATTTTTTATATTCGATATAAATGTTAAACATTAAGGTACATAAACACATACTTTCGCCTACATGTTTAATGTGAAATTTAATTCCTTTATCAACAAATGGCTTCCTTTTATTTCTTGTTCGTTTTGTTGTTTGTTTTGTTTTTAATTCAATAATTCGATATCTTGAACTTTCTTCGTTCTGTTATTATCAAACCAAGCATCTGTATTTATTTATTTTTCTTTGTCATTCGTTATTGATTTTTTCTGCTTTCTTTTCACTATTGTAATTAATGTCAATAAGCAAAGTAAATTGCAATTGTTGAAGACGTTTCCTTACACATACGTACATACATATGTATGCATGTACACACATTTACACATGATTTTAAAATTGTATGTCTTTTTACTCAGGATGTTCGCAAAATTATTTTTAATGTAGAACCGTATTCCATTCAACCAAGATTGCTGTAGCTAAAACTATGTTTTTTTGAACCATCTATTAAAACTTTACATTAGCTATTGAAGCAGTATGTCACAAAACTTGTTTAACGTTACATTTTTAAATTGATTTTAAGTAATTCCTATATACTTACAAATTTCTATAAAGAGAACATTCTCTGAAACTTTTAACGATCAAAATAATTTTTAAGTTTTTTTTTTAATTTTTTTAACTTTTAGACAAACCTAATTATTATAACAAATTTTTTATTTATTCTAGCTCAAGTTTATTTTTAAATTCTTCATTATGAAGAAATTAATTTTTGTTCTTAATATGTAATTGAAAGAATATTTTGAAAAAGTAAGTTTCCCGACATAGGTTTAATAAACTTTCCGCATTTTCGGTGGCTAAAAATTTCGATTGTAAACTCAGATAAGAAAAAAGTTACTGTTTTTCCCTGTGCAAAAATTAAAATAGCAATGAGGCAGATAGATGGAATACAATAATTTACTGTTACTATATGTCCTTAAACAAAAAATTACTAGACATTATGAACATAGTAAGAATTATTTTCGTGTTTCAAATTCAAAAAAAAAAATGCAAGCTATAGATCAAAATAGACCACAACTTGACTAATATAGTTTTAAAGGCTAAATTACTTTGTACCCTAAAGTTTTTCAAAGGGCTTCTTTTGTTCTTTTTAAATTTTCAAAAAAAGTCTGTTCAGACTATTGTTATGAAAGTGACAGAAGTTATTGCAGTTTTAAAAATATTTTTCTAAAATCTATGATCCACGTAGCGATTGCAGATGGTAAATAAAAGTTTTTCGTTCCATGTGTTACACCAATAAATATTTATCTGAGACTTTACAAAGTATTTACATACATTATTGACCCTTGTGATGTCCTAAGTGCAATTAGTTTGTGAGTAATATTCTCACTGTCAAAATCTTAAGCCGAATCCAACAAAGTTTACCTTAACTTTTGAGAGTTTTCCCAGACAGATTGGTATTGAAAAATATTACAAATTGGCCAAGTAAAAAACAAAATTAAAGAATAAACTGTAAAAGATTCTGGGAAAAGTTGTTGATTGCTTTAGGAAATTTTGAATGAAAATTTATTTTACTCGATTTATTAGAAAAAACTAAGATAAACTTGAAAAAGGTTTGGAACCCCGGGAAGCAATTGAAAGAGCCAATTCAAAATTCTAAAATTTATCTGGAGGCTAAACAAAATAGGATTTTGTTTAAAAATATGGGTTAAAAACTAAGGCAGTCGTGGTTTATTTCTTATATCTTAGCCGTTGATTTCAACAAATGAAGAGATCGATTTAGTTAAATCCACTTCCCTTTTTACAGGGATTAATATACAAATTCGCTAACAAATATTGTAGAAATTAGAAACCGAGTGACAAACTTAAATCCCCCTTTTATTAAGTGAAAGGTCTCTTACTAATAACAACAATGAGTTGGTTTTATTTAATTCACTTTCAAACATATTTGATCACAATTGCTTAGTAGACCCCATTTTACTTAAGACTCAATTTACTTCATTTAGTTTAGCTATAGCTACGGTGACCATCCGTTCAGTATTATACATAACAGTATTGTATTTGAGAGCTCTGGCCTGTATAAATAATTCTTATGTAAAAACCCTTGTAATGTTCTGTATTTTATTTATATTATAAATCAAAATATAATTTTGTTAAACATGTTAACAAATTTTTTGTAATAACATATCGTAAAGTAATGCAGTCTAACGTATGTATGTACATATGTATGAATTTATAAGGATGTTCGAAAGGTTGTCAAAGTCATATAGTTTTTTCGCTCATATCTCTGCGGCAAACATGTATTTAGGTTATTCCAAAATTTTGTGTGAAAAGTTTAAAGAAGAAAAAAAATTGTTTTATTTTGTTTACCAAAATAGTTAGCATTAATAATTTTGACATTGTTGTTAAAGTATTTATGCAATAACAAACTTAATGTGGTTAGTTTTTTCTTATATTTGTTGTAGTGACGCTATAACCTTTTTCAATCTTCCTTGGGATACTGTCTATCTATAAGTTGAAGATGTTGAACCTAGTTTATTTATTATTATGAAAAAAAAATTAATTGAATATGATGATACTGAATTATTTGATGATTTGATCATCTTTAGAGAAATTAAAGAAAGAATTCATAATAAAAAGTCTGAAAAAAAGCGAAAAAAACCCAACAAAAATTAAACTTTAATTTAAATAGCATTAAATTTAAAAATATTTTAGAGAAAATGAAATTGATTCATGAAAATATAAAAGTCAGTTGTATTTTTTTGTAAAATGTATAAATGTGTAAATTTTGTATGTTAATAATTTTACTGTTGTGTGTGTTCCTTTTTGTTAATCTCTTTTTTTGTACTTTTTTGTACAAAATATTTTTGTTTTTATAAGATATCAGTATATTTAAATAGATCTGTATTTGTTTGTTTGTAATAGAAAACAATTAAAACAATAGTTCATTTTTCCTTGTTCTAAGCTCAAATCGTCACATCCGTAAACGTACAACTCGTTTCGTAAAAAGGCATTTTTTGGATTATGACATACGTGAACGTATCACTGAACGTATAATTAATACGAACTCTCATCCATTAACAAAAAGGTGTTCGAGTTCATAGAAATTTTTTTTTAATTTATTGAAAATATTCGTAAATAAATAAGATTTTCATAAGAGTTTTATTTTTAACGCATTTGGGTCACCTGTTAAATGTGGAAAAAGGTACATATATAATCTTTTTATAAAAAAAACTGCAAAATCTTTGATTGATGGTCCTTTCAACTATGCATATTGCTTTGGAGGAATTTCATTAAAAGAGGCTTTAGTGGATCTATCGCCACCATTTTTTTGTGGCCTTTAAACAAAAATAAAATATATTTTATGTGCCATTAACCAACTAATGCCTGCACATAAGTCGGGATAATAAAAAGAACATATAACTGTAGTGCCCAGATCTATAAGGGAGCATTTAGAGCCTTCGCGTTTTCTTTCACATCGAAGGCTATTGTTATTGCACTATTGCAGTGCCGTGTATTCCATTAATATTAACATTACACCAGGAGTTACTGGTTTTTAACAAGGATCTTTTCTAAGACTGCCATTTTCAATCAAAAACAAATACATATCTTTACAATCATAGACAGTCATGGGTTTTGTAAAGCGTTTGAAGCACACTAATGAATGTTAAAATTCTCTTTCTTGAACTTAACCTCTTTACTTCCATATTTTTATTAAATCAACTTTTCAAAGTAACCAAATACCACATATAAACTTATTTTATATTTATATTTTAATAATCAAAATTCAGTTTTTTTTTTAAATTTGAAAGGTAGAACTAGTAAACAATCAAGGAGATTAGCAGGAAGAACGTTTAAATTGCCAATGCAGCCTCTTCGGATTGAAATGATTTTAATTTTTATTAAAAAGCTAAAAGAAAAGTAACAAACTTTTCCGATTTATTCCATTTCATTAACAAAATTTCTGCTTTACAAAATGAAATAAAAACATTGAAGGAATAATCGAATAATTAATTATTTACAGAAAATGTTTTAATTAATATAAAAACTTTTTAGACAAATTTTCTTTTAATGTGTGTATTTTCCCCATTTTAATAATAACATTTACAACCACTTCGCCACAAAACCCTTAAGTTTCTTTATTTTGTTAAAACTTTAAACATTTTGTTTAACGTTATTTGTCTACTTTCGAATTTCAATGACATTAAGCAAAAACTTTGCGGTTTGTTTAACTTATTTTGGTGGTTTTAGTTTTAGTCCCTAAAAAGATGTGATTTCCTTTGTCGCTTGTTCGAACTTTATTTTTGGGTTTGTGTCAAAAAAAAATACGAACCTCTCTTTAAGTTTGTGTGTGTAACTTGATAACATTTTTAATTAATGTTGAAAGGCAAAAAACGTTAAGCATATCGCGAAGTCCATCGAAACGCAACAAAATTCAAACCCCCAAAAAAAGCGTTTTTCAGTGAAAAGGGTAAAGAAAAATGCCAAAACTGGCCAACACAATTTCAAAACAAGCAAAAATAATAAATAATTAAAAATTGAGGTTGTTTGAATATTTGGAAACGAATACAATTTGTTTTAAAATTGTGGTTTTAATATTCAATGTATGTGCTTGAGTAAGTCGTATAGACTGAGACAGAAAAAAAACACTTTTAACAGATTAATAGATAAGCGAGAGGGTAAGCAGAGTTTTCAATTTGAGAAAATAAGCATTAAGTTAGTACGTCTTTGGTGCATATGCGAAATTTTTGTTAATAAAAAAAAATTCAATATTTTCAATTTATAGAAAATTTAAAAATCTTTAATAAATAGCAGACATGCAAAATCGAAAGTTTGCGATGGTATTTAACATTTTCAATACTGCAAGTAATACAATTTTACTCATTATCAGACAAAATTACACTGTTCAACGAAATCAAACTTTTCTAATGGAATTATGTTTTCTTAATCAAAATCATACTAAAACTGCAAAATTATTAACACAATTGTTCAACTTACCACATCTTGTAAAGTCATATATTTAAATTCAAAAATATTATATTATTTATAAAGTTCTATTTCATATGTTTATAAGTTTAATGGCTATGTTGAGAAAATTTATGCTTATTTAAAGTTTTTATACCCTTCACCTGAGGTGGCAAGGGTATATATAAGTTTCTCATTCCGTTTGTAATTTCTACAATATTCATTTGCGACCCCATAAGTATAAATATTCTGAATCCTTATAGATAGGGCAGTCGATTTAGCCATGTCCGTCTGTCCGTCTCTTGAAATCAACTTTTCTGAGCTCCCCGATGTCGTACGGACACGGTATTGGTATCAAACGATCAAACTTTCCCAAGATGCTTGCTATTAAAAATCACCAAAATCCGACAAATAACGAGATATAAGCAAAAAAAAAATTTTTTTTACACAAAAATGAATTATATTTGTGTGTAAGACATGCCTGGTGAGAAATTTAAAAAAAAAAACATTTTTAACCAAAAAACATTTTTTTTCGAGCTATAGGCACATTTTTTTGCGTAAATACACGCAGTGAAGGGTATATAAAATTTAGCACAGTCAAATATAGCGCTCTTACTTGTTTATTATAGGAAGTAGACAAATATATAAATTTAATCGATACGATAGAAACTGGCGGTTAACAACTTAATTTAAAGGTTTTGAAAAAGTCGGTTAAACATGTTTAACTTTGTAAAGTAGGTCAACATGGACTATTAAGGAGAGCCATAAGAAATAAGTACGACACTCTGGATTTCATATTTGTTGTGCAATTAATAATAGCGGGTTTTTCGCTAATGAAGAAATCAAAAAGTATTACTTTAAAGCACAAAAGTCAAATGACTCAAGCTACACAGAAAAAATATAGAAAAATTCAAGTTAACAATTTTTTTTTTTAAATTACATATGTATATGGTTCAACAAATATTTTGTTAATACAATTAAAAAGTTTGTTGAAATTACAAAAATCTGTAGAGTGTAAAAATGATCGAAATAAACAGCCAAGTAAATTAATTCTACTTCGCAATTTATTATTCTTCTTTGTTTGTTCATATATTAAATATTTTATGCCAATTTCATTTCAAAATTTTTAACCCAAAATAAAAGTTACTGAAATTTATTTTAAGCTGTACTTTTTGCAATCAGATATTTATCTTTAAAATTTTTCAAAACACCTAATTTATATGAAAGTAAAGAAAAAATAAAAAAGCCAATAGAAATTGTTTAACATAAAAAAACGGGAAAATTTGAAGAAAAAAAATTATAAAAAATTTTTTCAAAATAACTTAATAAAAAAGCAAAAGAAAAACCCCACAATCAACTTTATTTATGTACTTATTAAAAAATATAAAAAAAACTTTAAGGTTATACCGTAACTGAACTACCGGAAACAGTTACCTTGAGAGTCTTAATTTTTTGAAACAGAATTTATATTAAACACACTTACACACATTCGCATTTACACAAATTTGTTTTGTGAACCTTTATTTCTCGCCTTCTTGTGTTGTTGTTTTTATCGTACTTAATATAAGAAATAGAGTTAATATTTTTTTTAGAGAAATTTGTAAAAACAATTTTATTATGTTTTAAAATATGAAGTGTTTGCACTATGTCTTTTTGATATGAGCTTACCTTTAATTTATAGTTTGCACTTTATCTATTATTGCAATTTTATGTTTGCAGTTTTAAATATGTTTTTTATTAAAATGTAATTTTTTCTTGTACAGATCAGTACAATTTGGAAAAAACCATTGTTGCATCACATACACTGAGTACATATGAAGTAGATTTTGTCGAAATTTAGAAGCAGATTTTGTTTTGTACGGGAAATCTAAGTAGTAAAAATCAAATAGATTTTGGTCGTAATTTAAAAAGTACTAGATTATGGTGTTATGTAAATGCACTATAAAATATAAAATTTTTTTAAGTGTTAACATTTGTTTTCTTCTTTAAATGCAACGTTTTTTTCCAAAAATATTTTTGAATATTAAAAAATTGATGTTAAAATTATTTAAAAAAAAAATCTTTTTAACGACTTTTAAACATAATGACTCTACACACAAAAATACCAGTTTTGGTGTGATTTTTTTACCCTGTGTATATAGTTAATTAGGAAAACAATAGCTGTATCAAAAATATTAGGCCAAATTTCTCAGCTTTTCGTTAACAATATATTACACGTGGTGCCATTTGTCTTCAAACAGTAAAAACTCATTTGTGCATCCATTAAAAATAAACCCAGATATGTTTACGAAGTTTTACAGGGATCGGCTTAAAAAGTGTGGTAAATTGTCAATAGACTAAACTTACTTTAGTACAATATTTTTAAAAGTCATAGCTTTTAATTATCTATGTCTAAAAAAATCTGTTTTCCAGCGAACTTTTTAAAACTGCAAATAGTTTTTATAAATACAAACATAGAATACATAATTACGTTTTTAACCTAATCTAACTGAATCTAACTAATAGCTAGCTTAAACTTACTTTTCAAATTATTATTCTTTCATTATCACAAACAAAAACTTTTTAATTTCTTAGAAATTAAAACAAAATTAACTTGAGCCAGAATAAAACTAAAAATAATTGTCTTCAAACAAATAAAAATTCGTCAGAAACAATTCTAATAAATAAATAATCTCTAAAAATATTTGTTTTTACTGTAAATGGCACTTTTCCCCACTAGGGATGGGCAACATTTCTTACACAATAACATATTTTTTCTATAATCAATCTTAAACAAAATTTCGACAATAACACAACTTCGTTGTTACATTAAAATTAAAAGAGTAAAGATACTAAAAGGGGAGGGTTTGATTTACTTTTTGTGCCTAACGGCATTTGAAATAAACCACAATGTTTAATTATTCACAAAAAACAATTAAGATGGATTGCCATTAAATACACTCTTATAAACATCTACTTTAAGACAAATAGATAATAACCCAGCAAAATAGGAGCTGCAAATAAGCAAAAGTTTAGTTGACTTTTTTAATCGAGGGTAAAGGAAAATAATATCAGCAACAATGACTTTCACACAGAATTGTCTAGAAGGGATTTTATTTTTTTCCTAATTCTATAAATGTTAATAAAAAATTAATAATTAATTAAAAATTATAATTAAACGAATATTTATTTTTATATTTTTTAACAAAAATAATATTTAAACAGGAAAATTTTATAACTTTTCTCTGATATCATTTTCACGATATTAATCATATAAATTTAAAAAAGCTCTGAAATGAATAAAAGTTCTTAAAAAAAGGTTTAAAGAAATAACAAGATGTGGACATTTGAATTTAACTAAAAAAAAATTTTTTTTTGCTGGGAAGTTATTAAATGTAAATTATTAATGGTCATGGTAATAATGGCAGTGTGTGTACGTGTCAGGTTATCATTTGTAGAAATTACCTGCCCTAATGTTGTAATTCATCTAAAAAGAGTTGAATTTATTTAAATTTTTTTAGGAAAGTAATAAATTCTTTCTTCACGTTTGCTTAAAGATTTAAGATTATTGATCGCTCTGCTTATAGTTCTTTACGATTAACAACTATTCAACAATGTATTCAATTATTAAAATAATAATTCATTCGCATAAAAATTTTGCAATTTTTTACTACAAATACCGAAAATTAAAAACTGGAGGCAATTTACGGCATTTGATATCAATCGAAATTTTGTTCGAACGTGCAAGTTTTCTTTGCATTTGGTATAGGAATTTTAATTAGCATTTTTTATTTTCGATCGATATCGAATGTCGTAGTTTGCCCCCTGAAAAACTGAAACAAATTATTGGAAATATTAACTCTCTACTTTAAAAATTGTATTGAATATCTTTAAATCTATCGAACAAAAAATAAACAAACGATTTTTAAAGTTATCATAGGTTTCTAAAATTGATTTGTATGAGAACATTTAATAAAGTTATAAATTGTTTGTGAATATAGGGGAAAAACTTTTATGATTCAAATGAATTCAAATCAATAAACGAAATCGATTACATTTATATGCAGCACTAAATGCTTTAGTTTTGCAAGAAAAAAAGTCTTTCAAAAAGTGTTGTGCAAACATTTTTGCAAAATTTGTAAAAACAACCCCGAACAAGACATGGAAAATTTAAACTGAATTAAATTTTTCATGTGATTTCGATACTATTTAGTCAAAGTTTTTATATATTTTCAAAAATATTATGAGGGTTAATGCAGTTTTTGTGAGTTGGCCTTGTATGGAAACTAGGAACAATTATTGATCTTTTGATAGATCAAAAAAAGACAAAAGGAAAAATTTTAATTATTAAATTAAATTAAAAAAATATATTTACCTAAAAAATTTTAACACATTATCTTTATGAGTGGAGCTGATAAGCCGTATCCAATGTTATACAGTACTTGACTAATCGTGACCTAAATTTTTATTTCAGTTATTTCAATAACACAACTTTCTGTTCAATTAAATGTTTCTATACCCAATAGATAAATCAGTAGTAAATATGTTTCTACAAATTTTATTTCAACCACAAAAAATCATATACTATTTACAATAAATTGCTTAAAAAATACTTCAATATATTTTTCTTTCTATGATAATCTTCTTTTAATACTATTTTTTAAATCAATATTTAATTATAATAAAATAACACACACCCGTACATAACCACATACGTATGTATTTGTGTATGGTAATGCATATACAAACTCATATTGTTAAGTAATATTTACATATGTCTTTGTAAATTATTACATAAAACTAAATCAATAAAGTTAAAACTGGGGAAAAGTGGGCGATAAAGTTAGTTTTAAGGCTATTAATAAAATAAAAATTTATAAATCTTTTCAAAATGTGAAAAGTTTTATGTGTGTATATGTGGGTATCTGCGTAACATCATTGTTACGGATTTTAAGCAGTTAAACAAATCAACCAAACTAACTAAACACCTCCAGCGCTCATAACCTCATAACATAATCTAATATAAATAAATTTTATGATTATGACACGTATTAATACAGAGAAATTCAAGCCACGCACTTGTACAATCATATGTTTAACACTCAGACACTGGAACAACGACAGACTACTTAATGCTAGCAGAACTATCAATTTCCCTTTAACAACTTGTGTACACAGACACATTAGAATTAAATCCGCAAAGACAATAATAAGAGTTAAAGTGTCCTTTATGTGTTTTCAACTCCCTCACACG